>JAABKK020058998.1:0-35174 GCA_011634745.2 Catotricha subobsoleta
TTAATTTAATCAAAAAATTGATTTAAATCAAAAAAATCTGATTTAAATCAAAAAAATCCGATTTTTTTGATTTTTTTGGACCCTGAATAGAATGAAATTCACTGTAGAACTAACCATTGAGATTGAGATGTAATTTATGCCTTTTCAAATATGTATTTACTTACAAAAAAAAATAAAAAATAAAAAATTACGTGCCTCTTTAAAAAATCTAAATAAATAAATCAAATTAATAAAATTCGCTTGTTGTCGCTTCCGAGTATGATTTTAAATAAAAGTAAATGTGAATTTAATTCAAAATTTTAACGATTTTCAGCGCAGAAATCTAGAATTACTATTAAGATTTATTTTTTTTAAAAAAAAGTGGGCTTTACTTTAATTTAATACTATGAAATGTTTGAATATGATTTCATTGGTAATTCACATTTTTTTTTTAAATATAAAATAAAAATTTAATATATAACAATATATAGACGATTTGAAATATTATGAAACTTTTTTGTCAGCCATCGTTTTTTTTCTTTTTTCATATATGAAATTCTTATTGTCCGTCTTGTTTACACATAGAAATAATCTATATGAGCGCGCATTCAGTGTCACTCATAATATTTCAAAGAATCTGTAGTTTAATTACAACCGAGATGCAACTGACAACTGAATGTTAAGCAGACAAACATAAGATTATTATATCGTGTCTATTTAATTAATATGTAATAGCAATTGTGTTACCGTTGAGTTTAAAGTAAAAACTGCCATAAATTTCGGTACAGTATCATAATATTGAAATTATCAAAATCCATTTACATAGAAATAATTACGTGCAAGTGCAACTACTACAAAATTATTAATATGAATACGAATAATTCATCAATTTTATGTTATTTAGTTCCGTTTGAGTCACTAGCAAATAAATATTCAATGATGACTGAAATAATTAGAGGCGGTGACCTTACTTTTTCTGAATTTCTTTTGTAATAAAATAATTTTGGAGCTTTTTTTTTTTTTTATAATTGTAAATAAAATAATGGTGCAAGAAATACATTGACTTGACCTTAAACTCAAACGACCTTTATTTTTCATTTAATACAAATTGTGATTACTATTGTTAACTACCATTAGCTGCCATTACGAGAAAAGAGCTCTATAAAAATTTTCAATTATTTATTTGCATTATTTTACGCTGGTAAATGAAAATGGGCATTTACTGCGCATTGTTATAACTAGATTTGAATTCAATGGGCTTCGAAATCTTATCTATCTTACTAACTGTGAAAAACAAAAAGTTAGGTCTTTCATTGATTGTATTTAACTTTCATAGATGATGGCGTTGTATATGATTTGTTTACACAAATAGGGAACGGTAAACCACCATTTTAATATGAAAACCTGTCATGGCCAATCCAAAAAACTAACTTTTAGAAATTGGTTTATTGAAGTTCAGTGTTGTGTGCAAAAGGAGACAAATCTCTCGGTTCACGACTCAGCACTCGATCTATAGTAAAAAAAAAAATTTCTTTAAACTAAGTACTTAATTATTGTTAGGTACATATATTAAACATTAGCTATATATTTTAGATTGCACCATGACAAGTTTTCATGTTTGCAGAGGTAATAATAGTGATTTATTTGAAATATTATGTTTTATTTGATTAACGCAATGCACAATCTAATTTAATATATGTTTATCGTCAAAATGTATATCGTCATAATTAAACTATATTTGCTTTCGCTATGGCAAAATCAACACTGATAAACATTTCACTTTTAAAGAGAAAAAGAAAAATTACAACCATTTTTCCTCCGCTTATAATTGGGCGTGTGACAAACTGTCTAAGTAGCTTATTGTAATAAATAAAAAAACCACAGATGAGTGAAACCATATATACCAACCTTGAATTTATATTATATTTATTATTATTATTATTATTATTTTTTGTTAAATATGTTTAAAATTGTAGACAAATTGTCATAAATATATGTAATGGAGGAGATGTAAAGTGGATGAGTATTGTTAGCAAACAGTTATTTAATTTTAAGCGAGCGATTAATGCTCCAAGGCCAATGTTCTTTTATTTTTTACTTCTTTTTTTTTTTTTATTCGTGGTTATATATTGTATATTGTCTAGTGTATTACTACCTACTTCTCCTATGAGGTTAATTGCTTTGGTTTAAACAAAAATTTCTTTTTAACTTGCATGTGCGATAATAGATAAGGGAATTTTAAGAGAAATAAAAAAAAAAAAACATACACGAAAACTTTTGTGTATTTCAACATTTCATATCGCATAACTTAATGCGAATATTATCGCTGTACAATAATTATTATCATAATAAATTAATTGTCTATAATTTAATGAGACAACTATAATAATAATCGTTAAATTTATATTTAGTCATGTGTAAACTCATGGATTAACTTATTTTTAATTTCAACTTACATATAATGCTTGTATGTTTGTTTGTTTTGTTTTGTTTTGTTTATTTTTTTTTTTTTTAATATGGCATTACTGATACTAATTCGGATAATCTTTCATGAGTTACTCAAGCACGATAATAAATAAAAAAAATACAAAAATTTCTTTTACATTAATGAAATTGGAATCAGCTGATATTCTATACATTTTTGATTCATATTTTGAATTTTATCAATAAATCGGGAAATCCGATTTTAATTTTCAATTAAAATATGAGCAAGTGGTACGTTGACTGATTTTCTTCATTTATAATTTATTCTACAATGTTTTAGTGTTCATTTTAATTCAATGATATAGATGAAATGTAAATAAGATTGTGTTATCCTTATTCATGTCTTGACATTATTCTCAAGAATAATATTTTTTAAATAAATGCAGTGAAAAAAATCGAATTTTATATGATTATAAATGACGATAGAAAATATATACCTACCATTTTCCTTAGTAGCTACTTAAAAAAATCTTTAATTGTACACATCTTTGAGTTTTTTTTTGTCTCTTCTTTAAAAAAATTTGTATATATTTACAAGCTTCCAGACTTGGCATGGCAACGCCACATAAGTGTACCTACCCATTTACCTAAATTGTATATTATTTAATAGTTTGGAATCTTATAAGAAAATGCACATATGGTCAAGGCTCCGATCTGTCACGTTACACTCATACGCATATTTTGGCCAATATCTTGAAAAAAACCATAAAATCCTAATAATTTTCTGATTGCACAATATGAATATCCCAAAGGCCTACATACAAAGTTTATTTGTATCTCTTGATGGTTTCAGAGCTATAAGCGTTTAAAAGTGTCCGTCACGTTACAAAATTTACGAACTGAGTTTGGAGGCTTTAAACGCTTACAGCTCCGAAACCATAAATAAAGAATAACAAAGAAGAAGATAAAGAAAGAGGGCGACCTAGAGACTATTCTAAATTCTTCTTCTTTTCTTATGTACCAAAATAATTTTGGATACATTTGAATTTTAATGAATCTGCCAAGAAATGAAAGGACTTACAATTATAATATATTTGCTTAGCTTTTAAATAAATTATATTTACATACTTTATTCTATTCAGTGTTATCATATTATCAACCTACGGAACATAGAAAATATAAATTTATAATTTTATAAATTCATTATTTTACTTAAATCTACAACACATAAAAATGAGTTGTATTTATATTGGTATAACATTATTTTAATGTGTGAGTCGAAAATTTTAAAGAGAAAGTCTTTTGAATCAAATAAAACGTTATATTAATGTTGTATATAATGGAAAAACGGTGTCTGTGCGTCGCGGCAAGTATATACTATAATGCATTATATACGTATATGCGATACATAATTGTGTACAGGTGGCTGGTTTTAATATAAAAAAAAAAAATATAAATAAATAAAAAATTCAAAAGAATCAATAAATGATTTGTTTTATAAAATGTTTACAAAAAAAAAGAGGTGCCGACAATTTTTTTTTAATGAATTCTGCGTACGTTGCTTTTAATTTAACTCATATTAAAACAAACATCTTTCATAATATTTCAAACTTAAAGGCAAACAGAAACAGCTATTAAGTCTTTACAATTTAAAAGAATTTTTGAAGATTGATTCTTTTTACTCGTATATAGTATAGATGTGAAATTTGTGCTTTAGTTTCAATTTGTACTTAGAAATGAAATCTTACCATAAATAATTAAAAATCAAATGTATGGAACACAATTCCATGTGTGATATTTATAACTTTCATCCAAGTGTCTGTATTTCGACACAATAAAAAAGAAAACTTGAAAATTTTGCTCGCGTTATTTTGACCTTGAAAATCTAATGATATTTCCATATTTTCCGGTAGATTTTTTGTATTATTATCATTCTTATTTTTCTTATTTTTCTTACTTATTTGCTAATCGTTATTATTCAATAAATGTATTTTCTCGCCAAAAACATTTTTACTTTTCAATTTTAAACACGCACAGTAATGATAATATAATCACATCATGTATCAGCCAAAAATGTAATCAAATGTGTAATTTTTTTTCTATTTTGTTATTTTTAAATTATAATATTTTGTTTAAATTATTGGTTTAAGGCAGGTATGTAGGACATTAAAGATAATCTGCTTAGCCCATGCTATAACTAATATAACTTCAATTCACGCTAATTCATGTTTGTTTTTTTTTTGTTATTCTATACTTTCTTACCATTCTAGTATAGTAAAATAGGTTTTTATAGCCACAAATCGCTTCTTTTTTCTTCTTTTTTTTTTTGTAGACATTTGATTATTATTAATTAATTTCTATAATTTTTATATGATTTGTAAAGACACGAATGCGTATGTGTATTTATTGGAATTGTAAACATAAGATACGTGAGTATTTATAAAAAATAAAAAGAAAAAAGTATCTAATATTAGCATGATTGGTTTTGATCTCATTTTTTTCTTTTTTTTTTATTAGTTTCGTTTTATGTTTCAAAAATGGGTTTGCATTTGAAAGCATTTCAAAAGAAATCAATTACCGGAAAGTGCAATGCAAACCATTTTTTTTTTTAAATTTTAAACAAATACAAATACAAACCGTAATAAAAATTATTTCAGAATGCAAGCTATATAGAAATAACAACAGGCAATTTTGTATGTAGGCATAACTACATACCTACGTTCATATAAATCTGAAATGGTCAATATAGACATCGCATTAACCTTGATATACATAACATTTATTGAACATTTTGATATATACGCACTTTTGCTTTTTGACATAAAATAATAGCGAATTGGATTGTATCTTTTTTTTGTAATCTCTTTTTGCGGCTTGCAAACTGTTTAAAATGTTAATATTTTCGGATAATGTAAAACCCGGTTATATTAATTTTCTACCCTTGCCAATTTTTGAAAACCTGTTCCTGCAACAAATATAAATATTAAATAAATGTTTAAATTGTTTTCTCTTCATTGAAAACTTGATAGTGATCGATTTTTGATAATAAAAGTTTATTTTTGTGAAAGGAAAAAAAAAATGTGTATGAAAATAATTCATTATTTGTATGGTTTCTTAGTAAACTACATACTTTTCTTTTTCTTAGATAATAAATTGTCCTTATGATGGCTCCCAGAAATTATATCGAATAATATTTATTTATTTATTCAACACCGTTTCGAAAAGCTGTACATTTGCGCAATATGTAAAAATGAAACATTTTTTAATTTATGTTATTTGACCTTCCTCGATATATTTAACGAAATTATCTTAAATTACCTAAAAATTATCAAGGTCAACCATACAAAAATCTCTTCAAAAAATTGTATTCATGACATTAAACATTTTATATAAAAATGCAAGCACCACAATATATAAAATGATGCCCCATTATTATACGCTTATTGAATTTTTGTTTCGAATTGGATTAATTTTATATTTACTTAAAAGTATAAATGATTGTTTAAGCAATAGCAATTTCAAACGAAAGAGTATACATTTTTTTTTATTTAAATATGTGAAAGCGACCTTCCTTAATTTTAACCGTATAAAAATAGTGTGATAAATTTTGACCAAAAAATGTAAAAACACATTTGACAAACAGTAGGGCTTCAGCATAATTATTATATGGAGTTTCTTTCGTGAAAGATATTGTTTTGTGTATCGGTGCTTAAATATTCCACCTTATGGAATTGTTACATTTCATTTATTTACATAAATATTTGACAATCAGTCAATTTTTATTAGACTACAAGTTAGCAAAAAAAAAAAAAAACAAAACAAAACAAAATGTTATGCACACGTACGAACACACTATATATTCATTAATCAAAAATGTTTTAATAATGTTCGATTTTCTTATTTATACATAGTTTGTTTCTAGTTTTTGATATAGCGAACGTGGAGAAATTTTTCGCATCACGAATTATTTTTGAATGTACAAGATACGCAGACAAATTTATTTTATAGACGTTTTGCCTGAAATCATTTTTTTTTTAACGGAATGTCATTTAAGTACTTGCTAATTATATGAACATTATAAAGTCTTATATAATAATTATAGGGTTTGGTTAATGAGAGAAAGAGCAAAAAAAAAACCTAATAAACTCTTACTTGATGCGTTTTAAGTTATTAAAAAAAAATATATTACAAGAACATTAAATATATTACCAATATTTATATGACGATACAATGTGAAATGGATATTAAGTATAAGGATTTGGTCAAATACTAATGGAAAATTTGAAATACAATTTTTTTTTTTTTTTGTATAGACATTTGTATCTTTCACTTTTTATGTTTTTATTGTTAATTTTTTTGGATGCAGAAATATGAAATACCTTAATAGTAAATAACATATAAAAAAATATGATAGGAAACGTCCAAAGCTTATTGATTTATTCTAAATACTATTTATTTCTTCTATACAATAGATTTTAACATGAAGTGACGAACCTACAAAAACACTATGCATTTACCTTAACCATAAATGTAAATCAATTTATGAAATTTGTATTTGTGATTTTTTTTTCAATATTTATCGAAATTGACTTGTTTCTAAGTATACGACCCTAGTTTAGATATTCTTGTTATTAAAATAGATAAAAAAAATGATTACATCATTATTTCATAAAGCGTTTATTTAACTGAAACAATAAGATCATTGTTTCATAATCAAATCAAATGTACAAATATAATAATAATAATTAAAAAAAAAGTACATCTTAAATTGCATTCTATAGGTCATTGCCATTATTTGTAATTCAAACAAGTAATATAATTGCGACTATAGTGTTATTTTTCAAATCGTTTATTTGTAATACTATTTATTTATATGCGGACCTAACTTTTAAACAAAAAAAAAATAGAAAAAAAAGAGAAAAAACATGTAGTCAAAACCTTGATATTATTTTTATTTTTATGTATAGACACTTCATTTCATTATAAGAGAAACAAGATATAAATAAATATTGCACCATAATATATGTAAAATGTTGGTGTAGTTACAGCCAATTTTTATTATACAAATTTTACTTCCCAATTTTGATTGAATGTTAAGTTGTGTCTATTTGACTATATTGGGTTAGAAGTGTGATTAAAGAAACCAATACACAATTTTAAGGTAAATGATTTCTTAAAATTAATAATTGTTTATTTAAAGTTTTAGTTTTTATTTTGAAGGTTGCAATTTTGAATTAGAGCCAAACATTTTATAAATAAAATAAAAAAAATAAAAAATTATAATAATAATGACACAAACAATTGTCTACAAAGTATAGTATGAATGAGTTTGAGTCGATGGTTAAATACAATTCAGTTCCTGTTCTTTTTGTACATATTAATAGGATGCTTTTGCACATCTTTTTACTTATTATCTTTATTTATAGATTTTAGGCAACATATAAATAAGTGGTGTTAGTACATTATATAACCGGAAACATATAATAAAAAATATAGATATAGATTGGATATGTACGTATGTGATTTGAATGTTGACCCAAGAGGCAACCACACATTTTTATTTACTCATTTTGTTTTTTTTTTTAAATATCTTTTATATGTTTTTATTCATATTGTAACAAAAAAATTCTCATCGCATGACAACCTCATATTGTCATAACATAATACTAGATAATATCTAATAGATTTGATATTTGTTTTGTACCTCCAAGAATATATAATAATGTTCCATCATAAATATTTTACTTATTACATACTTCGTATTTGTTACAAGGATGATCAATTTTTCTCTATTAGCTTTTTATATAAAGGTGCGTCCAATTTTATTTTTACAAATATGGAAATATTTTATACATATTCTTAAGAGTAAATAAGTAGTTATTGGATTTTTTTTTTTAATGTGTTTTGTTTATCATATTTTGTTTGTATAAAGAATATAAATGAATTGTATTTGGTAGTGTAATAGCAAGTTAACAATTTCATTTTATGAAGGTATTTAAAATATTATGATTTTTTTTTCTATTTTTTTTAACATGTTTTTGAATGATTGAATCTATTCAACAAAAAAATATATATATTTTTATGGTTAAATAATTATTATTTAACATAGGTCAATATCAGTCGCACCCTTTAACTATTTAGGTAGATTCTAAAGATTATGAGCATGTAATTAGCTGACCTTCTTTTATATATTTGAATGAATAGAAATATCAGTTATCGTATTTTAATCATAATATGTGTATCTAATTTTTATGCTGCTAGGCTTTAGTTATTGGTAGTGGTAAAATTAAAGTTATATCGAGATATATTGTACACGCACAAAGTGCAGTGAATAATGAAGGTTATAGATTTTAATAGTGGCATTGCCATTATTATTTATATTAGGTTCAATAGGCAAATAGTAAATACATTTATATGATTTTTGATGTGACATTTTTTTTTTGTTCCTTTTTTTTTATATATAATTATTGTTAGGAGTTATAATTGTAATTTTAATTAAAATCAATGTTTAATAAACCTTATAATCTAAATAGATATTTATTTATTTAATTATTTATTCAAATTTTTTTTTTATTTTTAATTACGTAGATAGTGCATTTTAATATTCAAATATGCTTTCAATTAATTGTAATTAATTAAATGTAACAATCATTAGAAAGTTTTGGATTATCATTGAACCGTATCGAATATCGATGTTTTTAATTTTTTTTTTATTTTTTATTCATAGATTTAATTATCATTGCATGAAAATGAATTTATATATTTCTATTTTTATATATATATTCCATTAAATAACAACAAATAATTTAAAAAAACAAAAAACAACAACATCTTAATGAATTCAAAAGAAATAACAGTCTTTGAGAAGATGAATAGAATAAAATGAAACTACCTTAATGTTTACCATACAAATATTTTACGATTCTTCAATCTAAATATATCTCCAGCTCCTATATGGATAACATTTTTGCATAAAATACTTGAAACCATAAAATGCATGTTACTATAAATCTGTATTCAATACTCAACAACCACAAAATGTACCGAAACAAAAAATAAGTTTTTCATTGACAATAAATACTACAATACTCAGAGTGCAGCAGGTAGTTACATTCTATAAAATATGCTTAAACTTGTTTCATTATATATTATTAAAGTTACGCAATATTTTGATTTATTCGAATATCCACTTGACTTTTATTTATAAGCAAAAAATTTCTCGAAAACTGAATTTTTAGGTCAAAAACATGTTTTATATGCTTGCAATATTTTAATAATAAACATACATACAAATTAAACGTTAATACAAAAAAAATGAAAAAAAAAATGTAAATAAAAATTTTAAAATTAAAAAATTATACAATATTTTAAATGTAACATAAAGTTTTTGTAGTTTGTAGCCATAAAATATGAACAAATTCCATAAAGGTGCGTGTTTTTGGTTATATGACAAAATTCATAAAACCAACGCAAAAGTACTGTCAATAGTATATATTTTTGTTTGTATTTACTAATCAAATAAGTAGAGTGAAATATACACATGGGTGACAAACATCATTTGACCTTTATTATGCATATACATCTAAATTTACGCATATTGTTATGAATATAGACAGTGTTTTGAGCGTATTGAAGTACTACTTAAACAAATAAAAAATTGTATAGTTTTTTAGTTTTTCTTTTATTATTCCAATTACCTTTTTTCAATTTTTTTTCTTTTTCTTTTTTTTTTAATTTTAACGACGAATGTATAAAGATTATTATGCAAAAATTTGTTCCAGATATTATATTATGGCATTTGATGTCAATGATAATTTTTTTTTTTTTAAGTTCAAAACTTATTGCACAATATACCACCCGAATGGCGTTGGTCTTTACCGACATGTATTTTAAAAGAATAAAAATAATAATAATAATAATAATAATAATAAGACATTTATGTGCATGCAATGCACTTCTGTGCAAATGTATATATAATTACTTTTAAAATGTTGTTTTAAAATGTTGTTACTTTTTGTATGTCATGTGTCTATAGTCAGTACATAAACAATCTATATGTTGCACTTATTTACACTTCTTTATTTATATATACATAAATTTAATTATGTATCAAAAGAGTGCCTTACAGAACAATTTTTATGCCAGCAATCAAGTTTTGAGAATTTTGTTTTTTTTTTTTTTATCTCATTTCATTGGTATGCATTTAATTTATATCTGTGCAACGTTGCAACGTTAATGAAATGATTACTAAATTTAAAGGTCATTTGAATATTTGTATTTAAGTATTATTATTATTGGATCAATTAATGTTTAAACAAATTAAAAAAATTTTTGGTTAGTGATAATTTGGTAAAGTGAATTTGGTAAAATTAAATTGAAATTGAAAGGTCGTTTTCGATGTTTCTATTTTGAATTTATTTTATTTGATGATTTTTTTAAATGCTGAAAGTTAAAATGCATGTATATGAATTTAATTAAATTGATTAAGATTTTAATTATATCAATAAAAAAAAAAAAAAACTGTTTTAATGATTCTATGTATAGCGTCAAGTGTCATAGTTCCTTATTACTAAATACATTACCGACAATATAAAAATCTAGATCGACTTTATATTGATACTGGTTTTCTTAACAATTTGTCTTTCATTTGACATCAACATCAAACATTTTTCATCTATTTAAGTCTTAATTAAAATACATAGAATTCTGTGATCCGCTCATTCTTATCCATAAATTATTATTCATGACAATTTTATTTCACTTTATTGCAACAATTTCCAATTCACCGAAACATCTTTTCATTCAATGTTTTATTATTGAATTGAATTAAATCCAGTAATGCTGAATATGCCAATAAAAAAGACAATGAATTATATATGTTGTGAATCAAATATTAATAAATATGTTCGGTCTATTCATAAATCATTGTATTTCTATAAAGTTTTCTTGTAATTTTAATTTAATTAACATACTATTCGTTCATACAAATAAGAAAGAAAAAAAACTATATTAAAGCTAACTATACGATTAGATAGACCATAGCCATTTTCTCAGAAGCGTGTTTTAATTCAATTTGTCTACCATACCGATTAATTAAGTATACCTTCTATTATATTATGAGATTCATTTTCTTTTTCTTTTTGTATATAGTGAATCGACAATTATTAATCTGACTAAATTACTTCAGAAGAAAGGTTATTAAGTGTACACACATATATATATATAAAAATATATACAATAATAAGATTCTCTTTATGAAATAATTTCCGGAATTTTTTGCAATAATTATTTAATTTTTAACAACTCGTATTTGGTATTATTATCTTTCTTTCTTCAAATTTTTATAAGTAGGTATCTGAAAGCTTTGTAGTAGCTTGTGCTTAATGTTTGTAAAGTGGATAAATTGAAGGTACAGAAGTACATAAATCTACTTACTTATTGGAATTTGTGGTAATAAATTTAAATACATAATAATAATAATAATAATAATAATAATAATAATATGAATTATGAACACAATTATTTCATTTGGTCATTAAAATTGCATTAAAATCTATCTATTTTATTATTTATTTATTTATTATAATTATATTATATATGTATTGTAAATTAATTGCCATCTATTTATTATCAATTTTGCCACTCAATTATGATTTTCTCTCTATTTTTATTTCTATATTTGATTTTTGTTGTTTTGTTTTATGAGAAATTGTTGTTACTTAAGCTAATTATTTACTGTCTCTACGATTTTTTTTTTCCAATTTTGTTTTACTTTTTTCCTTTTCCTAATTTTTATTTTTCATGTAGCGAAAAATTTAATAAAAAAAATTATCCAAAATATGCGATTATAATTAAATCAAAAACATTTTTCTGGGAGGTCAACATAAAATATTATGCTGGTACAAATTCACTTCGAATAATTAAAAATAAAAAAAAAGTGTAATATTCTGAAAATGTGGAAAATGTGAAAAATGTGAAAAATATGATATAATTATGGGTTCAATGCTTCCCTTTTTAAAATTGCATTAATTAATTTCAAACACTGAGGGGTATATAGAGGAAGGCGTATAGAACAATTTACGCATGTTTTCGCGCACATAATACGATTTTCAATGATATAAATTGCAATATCTAATCATCATCAAAATCAGTATAAAATAGCATTTATTATACGAAGAAAATAATATCAAACCGAACGTAAGAACAAATAATTCACATTTTTGTTTAAAAAAACATTTATTTGTGGTTTATTTACGAGTAATAAAAATTACATTGTTTATAATGAATAAAATTGTATTCTAAATATCTTGACGATTTAAAATAATTATAAAAAAAAACGTGCGTTTTAAGGTTAAATTTTATTTAATAATTTTCTGGACTGTTGAGCCACATAATGATTTAATTTTTTTCAATTTCTGTTATTTTTCTTCTATTTTTTTTTTTTTTTTTTATTCTTTATTAAGTTCATATTTTTGGATTAATGTCATTAAATAATATTAACAATTAATTGATTCTATTTTGATGAGTTTAACATAACAAAAGGCTTAAATTAAAAGAAAAAAAAAATTGTTACATAAATGAATGTACAATTCAGTCATGTCATGTTTTTATATCACAATAATCGTAACTATGTTTTGATTTCCTTTTTACATAACTATACATGCATACTCGGTATAACGTATAGCTTTGTTCGCAGCTTTTAAATGTATTTAATAACTACAGCAATATCAATAAAAAAAAAAACACAAAAAAACAAGACATCAAAAGTGACTGCACAATTTTTTAAAAGAAATAATTATCACTAGCCAATAATACAATTAAATTAATAAATATAATTGCTTTTCATACGTAAATGTGAACAATTGATAGTCTAAAAAAAACAATAAAAAGAAATAGCCACTTTTCTGTGTGGACATTCTATGAATTTGTTGTTTAGTGTCATTCAAATTTAAGTTTATAAAGGAAGAAGAAGAATACTGTCAAAGACAAATAATATAATAAAAGAGTAATTTATGTGATGAAATATGCCACAGGCCACAGCACATCATTTGTCATTATTATCCATCAACGGTTATGTATCGAATGCTATTCACATTCACAATATGTAATATTTTATTGTGCTTCCTTACATCTATAGCTTCATCGTAGAGTGGTAAAACAAATAAATCATATAAAACATTTCGTATTCTGATTATAAAATAAATTGTGTTCATAAAAATATAGTGAGTGCATTTGTTGAAATTTTTTATTTTTATTTTTTTTTTTTGCAAATGTTTTTAATAAATTGTAAAGCATATACAAGATAACAATAAAAATTAAATTATTTTAATTATAATTATTGTTAGTTATTATTTCTTTTCTTTTACATAAATTTAAATTAAAAATAATAATTTTTTTTGTTTTCAATTTCAGACACCACTACCTCTAATGCATCCACGTATGCGAGACTACAGTTCTGTTCATACACAGCAACCCGCCAAACCAGTACGAGAAGTCGAATTAGATCCTTATATATTATTAGATGATGATATTAAATATGTAACACAAGACATTAGAGATGTAAGTAGAAATCTTTTATTAAAATAATTTCCAATTTTCTTTTTCGTTTATATTTTTCAATATATAAATCGTTAGAAAAAAAAAACGAAAAAATTGTTGCCATTTCAATTTACCAAGCGCAAATCCATTGTACTCAAACTTGAACCTCTTTGTGCGTATATGACGGTTCAAGCAATTAATTTCTCATAAAATCGTTTTAAACGTTTTACACACATTTTTTTTTCTTTTCTTTAAACAAATGGTCACGGTAATAGAATAATGTCCGTAATCAAGACATTGATTTTTTTTTTCTTAACAAATTCGCTTATTTCATTATCAAATCAAAAAAAAAAATAGCCATTACTAACAAGCTAACAAGCTTAACATCATCTTAATTAAATAAATTCATTCATTCATAATTGTCCGCGAGTATATTTAACTATATAACAATAACAATGCATACAACATCATTTATTACTATATTTGATACTATATTTTACTTATTTGCATGCGGTTTATGGCTGTGCGTTATTTATGGATCCACAGAAAAGAAAAAAAAATGAAAAAAAAAACTAGTAAACATTAACAAGTGTTTGTACAAGCTATTATCATTTTTTTTTTCATCTTATATTTAAATTTTAAATTAGTGAATTGCTATAATATGGAGATTAGTTTTATGAATTAAGTATTTTTAAGACGACTGTTTTTTTTTTCTTTCTTCTATTTCATCTCGTCTATTACACATTATGCTCTTTTAAAAAAAAAAATGATGTTGTTGCCGTATGTACCATTTGTTGTGGTTGAGGTATAAAAATATATAATTGTTGTTGGATGCGTATTATTATAAATATATATATTGTATTTATATATAATTACTACAAAAATTAAATACAAATAATTTTGTTAAACATTCATAATGACCATGTACATTTTTATATATTATTATTACTATTATTATTATTATAAAATACGATTTGAAGTCAAGTGGACGTACGTACAACTAAAAAATATCGATAATTTCGAATTTTTTTTTATTAAAATATCCAAACCAAACATAATTTTGCGTATATATTGATTTTTTAATTATTATCAATTTTGTTTAAAAACCTTGGCGACGGTGTACCACCGCACATTACCGCATATATATATTATGTATATTTTTTTTTTTTTTGAATGTGCATAAAATTCAGAAATCAAGACACTATTTATTGTTGAATTATAAAAATGAAACATAATAAAATGTTCATAATGAAAATAACCATCGGATTTATAAACTGCGATTAACAAACCATATAATCATTTTCGCCTCTTCCCCATATGCGTGCATTATTTGTTAAATATTTATGAACAATGGAAAAAATATATAAAATATATATTTATAATTCAACTACCAACTAATGTGACAGAAGTATGCATAATTAATATTATTAATTTATGGTCAATAGCGTTGCGGCTGTTTATTAATTGAATTGAATTAGAAAATGAAAAAATAATAATAATATGTTATAATAATAGTGTTTCAATATGACAAAATAACAATTTTTTTGTAAAAAAGAGCTTTTGTATAAAAATTTTTTTTTTTTTTTTACATAAAATATTTTTATGTTATTTGTGTGTACTATAAACCACATAAATCTTATAATTATTAGATTTTATAATTTTATTTAACTTTTTGATTATGGATGGATTGATAATGATTATGACGTGACCATAATTTCAATACGAAACAATTTTTATACTTGATTTATGAGAAATTTGGAAAATTTTGGCAATTTTTTTTTTTGGATCTCAAGATTGGCCGGACGGATTTTGATGGTCTATATACCAAAAGACTCTGGCTTTCTTTTTTTTTTTAATTTCTTCCAAAAATGAAGTCGTGTACCAATCCATTGCAGCTTGTTTTTCTGTTATTCTGTTTTTTTTTTCTTTTATGTATTAAATGGATTTCTTATACATTTTTTAAAAATAAATTTCAGATAATTGAAAGTGGGACAAATCAACCAGAATTAGACACAATTGCAAAATATTATTTTGATGGTCAAGGGAAAGCCCTACGACCTATGGTAGCTATGTTAATGGCTAGGGCAATAAATCACCATATGCACAAAGATATGCGGTAAGTTTGAAATTTATTTTTCACCTAAAATTCACAGAATTTTATTGTTTTTTTTTTGTTGATGTTGTTGCTTTTTTGAAGATCTTGATGTAAGTATTGCAACCTCAACTATTTAAAAAAATAAAAATAAAATAAAATTGAAAAACTGAAAAATGTTTTTAAAAAAAAAGAAAAAAAATTTAAATCATACACAAAAATTTGTTTACTTATAAATTGGTGTGTTAGAAAACCAAAAAAAACAAAAATTAAATTAATATGTTCATGGTACATCTTTTGTTTGTTTCAATGAATTTACCTTTTCTTGATATATTACCACCAATTATTTCATTCACACTTATGGAAAATTGACAAAAGTTTAAATTTAATTCAATGTCGCGACGATGGTTGTTTCTAACAACACAATACACTAACCAATTTAGAGATACATTGGTAATATATTTGTAAATGTGTACTTAGTGTTCCATTACTTGACTGGTATGCCCACAATCATAATGACATTGAAATTTTTTATTTTTATTTTTATTATTTTCTTGAGTCAATTGGAATAAACTATAAATTATGTGTATATGGATGATAATTTTTGGTTGGTTTAAACATAAATTATGTGTATTTATTTATTTATTTATTTCGTTTTTCTTATTTTTTTTTTCGTAAAGTTTATTAATGTGTTACAAACTTGGACCACCATATTTTTATTTATATTTTTAACGCAATAACAACTCAATGTATGTACAATATCTGAACAATTTTAGTAGATTTACTGTTTCTAGTGTAAAGTGATTTAAATTGGATTTAAATCAAAGAAGAAAAAAAAATGATTAAATAAAGAAGAAATAATTATGTTTACCTTCGAATAATATGATTCTCGTTTGATGTATATTGTTGAATTTACATTTAAAAATAAATTGAAATAATCAAATTAAAGAAAATGATTTGCGCGTAGAAATTTACTCAATTTGAGCATTCAATTATTTAGATTATTAATCGTTTTATTTTTTCTTTATTTTTTTTATTGATTCAGTTCTATTTTATTCAGTTTTGAATTATGACAAGTCTCGTTATTTCCATTGAAATAATTTCAGTGTGTCGCTCTGTTCACATAATATATAAATATAATTTTGTCCGATGGCTTTTAACATTAAATTATTAGTTTAGCTTGAATGAAATATTTAATTATATTAGTGTTATAGTAATTGAATGGACAATGAATTATTTTGACTCTACAATCATAATATATATTTATTGTAAAATTCAATTTTTATTTCAATGATGTAAAACTATTTGCATTGTTGAACAGAAAATATTTCATCAAAACCGATTGAACAATATTTATTAGTTATCCTTTGAATAATAATAATGTCGTATATAACATTTATAATTCTTTTTCTTTTTAAGTGAATTAACGCAGTAATCTTGACATGTTAATTTAAAGCATATTGTTGCAATTACTGAGAAAAATTATTATTTGTTAATCTGTATTCTGCAATTAATTGCAATGGAAGAAGAATTGCATACAAATCATAATTTTATCTTATCCTAAATCTTAACTTCATTCAGTAAACCGTAGTGAACAATTTTATAACAATAATTTCTCGACTTTTTATTTCTTTCTTTCTTTATTTATTTCATTTTTTATTTTGCATTCGTTCCTTATGTTACAGAAAGAAAAAAAAATATTGCAACACCGCTGCAAAGAGAATATGTGCAATATTTACTCGCATGAATCGTTCTTATAAAACATTTCATTTGAAACGAAATCTTTATATAATTTTTTTTTTTTTAAATATGTACTATGCACACAGCCTTGCAGTATGCGTGCATTTTTTTGTTTTTTTTTTTTATTATTTTCTATGTTTAAATTATTGAATTTTATTATAATTGTTAAAATGTTTTGTTCCTTAAAAAAAAATTAAAGAAATACCTACATTCCAGGGATCCTTCAGAAAGTCAAAGACGCGTTGCCGTGATATCCGAAATGATACATTCAGCTAGTTTAATTCACGATGATGTGATTGATCAATCAAATTTTAGACGAGGCAAACCTAGTGTAAATGTTTTATGGAATCACAGAAAGGTAAGTTTTAAACACGCAATACTTTCTATTTTATTTTATTTTTTGTTTTATTTTCTCTGATTTTATTTAACGCATCGCTAGACGAATAATTATTGTTGGTAACAAGGTATAACATGTGTACAAATATAACTATAGACAATCTGGTATTTATTTATTTATTTTTTTCGAATTTTAATTAGAGCTAATGAAAAAATTATTTTGTACAAAATTAATTTCATGTTGTTGGAAAGTAAAAACGAACTATTTTTGTAAATCGTTGCAATTGCTATAAATTTGAGAATAGATTATTAATTATATCGTCAGAAATCAGTGATTCTTCTTCTAAATGAAAAAAAAAAATACCATTTCAATATTGCTAATTGTCGATTTAAAACAAGGACTTTATTTGTTTATTTAATTTTTTGAATTGAGGTCATAATAAAATGTACATCACATTCTTTGTAAATGTGCTACCAAAAAGTGCATAGTTGTAAATCAATTATGATATTACGTATTTTGAACAATTATAATGTGACTTACTTCACACATTTTTACGCGTTTACTTACTAATATTATTATGTAATAAATTTAGCACAACGTGTATAATTGGTATTGTGAGTTGTGATGATGATTGTATATAATTGATTATCTGATGAATTTAATGCAACTACTGAAGATATAAATATATATATTCGAGACGAGTTGTTTATGAACACTTTATAATACATTCCAGACGAACACTTATCCAAAAATATTAACTTAAACTTAATATATACTTCTCTGTTTTAGTGAAGCCAATTTTATAATAAAGTCATTGCATTCATTTTTAAATTTTCACATTTTGATTCTCTTAATTAATCTCATATCGATGGCTTTAATCGAAAATTGGGTAACCCACATTTAAAAACAATTTCAGGAGAGACATAAATCTTTATACGCTTGTTATGTTAATGCATGAAAATACGTTTTCAAATTTTCGGAAAAATTGTGTTTATTTGCAAAATATTCGCCTGTTTCTAAGTCAACATAGGATGACATCCAGCATCTTTTCCCATCATTAACTCATTTTCGAAAACCTATTTAACCTATTTTTAAGTTGAGCCATCGATAGTGGTCATTGGGTACCCAAACATTTTTATTTTTTTTAGGCGAAAATGCATGCTAATTATAATTAAAATTTCCGAAATAGTGAAGTTCAACAATATTTATAATGAAAATAAATCATCGATAAGTTAATTAAATAGAAAACCAATTAAATTTTGAAAAGACTCACATTGTCTATTTCTAAAATGTAAAGGATTTATTTCCGAAAATTAATTTTTAAATGCTTCCATATCCAGAATAATCTGTAATGAAAGCTTCCAGAAATTGTTTAAATTTTTATTACAGCCGGAACACATTATACCGGAAAAGTTAAAACAATCATAAATTTCTAATCATCTTCGAAAACGAAAAGTAATTATAAACGATGAACAATACGAATACAGTGAGTGAATGACTCAAAATTCAAATAAAGCATTTAAACAAAAAAAAAAAAAATTATGTGTATTTCATCTCGTTTGGCATTTTGTATAAACGAGTAGCACTTTTTGCCCAAACAAATCAAGTTTTTATCTTCTTTTTTGTTTTTATTTATTTATTTATTTATTTTTTTTGTGTTTTTATCAAATTAATTTGTCATGTGATATTTTTTTCAAGTTCATTATATTTATACGTTTACCAACATATAGTTATCGAATTGCATTTCACCATATATGCGTATAACATATTGGCTGCTAATCACATTATGAATCATTATTTTATCGCAAAATATATAAAAACCACTCTACAATTAAATCAATATTTCTTTTTTCTTCAAGTAAATACGTACCATAATTATACCTTTTTTTTTTATATATAAAAATTTGCAAATGTATTGAAATTGGATTGAGTTATAGATTTTTTTAATATAAATAAACTTGTCCTTAATTTTTTTATACTATATTGAAGCTTCGAATTATAATACATATGTCAAATTGATGCCAATGGTAAAACAAATTTACTATTTTTTTGTTTTTTTGTTTTCTTGCACTTCTAATTAATTGCAAATTAAATTCAACTTGATCTGAAAACCTATAGTAAAACGTTGTTTTTTGTTCTCGTTGTGATCTAAAATCGGGAATGCATTATGTACTCAATGGTTATCTGTGTAACTATTAAATTATATCAAAGTATAACCGCTGGCTGTATTTTATACCTAACCTACTCTGCTATGACTTTTATATAACTTATTATTATATAATTTGATGAATAATGTTCGTGGTATTGCATAATTTTTTTTTTTTTTTTTTAATTAATTATTTATACAAATTTTTATTATCGGTTCTATTTGCTTTAGGACATTGTATTTTTTAAATAGACTAAAATTTGTAAAACATTTCATACATAATCAGATTAATCAATTATAGAAATAATAATAAATCAATCATATTAACAAGTTACTGTAATAAAGGCAGTCAGTAGATTTCTGATATTTTCTTTTCAAATTCTTCGTAAAAAGGATTGCCAGCATTTCATTAAAATTTTGATTTTATATTTATTAAGTGGAAGACAAAGAAAAAAAACAACAACAACATAAAATATTATAAATTATAAATTGTTGTCCATTTCTATTTCTATGATACTGATAAAATACAATTTATTTATTAAATATGAAATATGTATGTTGCTTTCTAAGAAATGTATAATATTCGTTTAGATAAATGCCATTACATTAGAATCTAAAAATATTCAAATGTTTGGAAACTATCTTTGCTATGCTTAATACAGTCGTGATTTTAACATTACTATCGTTTTAATTACTTTAATGTTAATGTTAATCCAGCTGTTATTAACTTGATGTCATTCACATCAATATCCATACAGTATAGCATTGATTTGAATCATATCTTTAAAATATAAGTATATATATCAGAATACTCTCAATATTCTGGCCATCACGCTGTATATTAATCCTAAATTACTTATGCAATTTTCATAATATTACTGTCACATAGAAACAAAAAATGTCTGCAATCAATAATTCACCATGATGACCTTAGGTTTTCTTTTACGTTAGCTAATATATTTAAAAAAAAAAAAAACTATTAAACTAACTCGTCTAATCAACATCTTATTGTTTCTTTGATGTGCAGTTGCATAAAATAATTTCCTACTTATCAAAACAAAAACATATGAACATTTAATTGTAATCAATTTTGCTGGTAATCGTAAATTAATTGAATTCAGAAGAAATAAATGTAGATAGAAAAATTGAATTAAGTTATTAGCGCATAAAATCAAATTAAGCGTATATTTATAATTTTATTGGTTACAAACTGAAATACTTTACGAACTGTTACAAAAACAAAAAATGTATTGTTTACTTAATTGAAACAATTTAAATTAATAAATAAATAAAAAAAAAAAATTATACGTAACACCGTCTACATATAAAACAGTTACCCACTCAAATTTTAAAGCAATTTATAATTATTATTTTTTTTTTACTTTTTATACTTTTATTAAAAAAAAACAATGTTTTGTTTTTTGTTTATTTATTTGTTTTTGTATTTTTTTTTCTTTCTTTTTCATGTTTTACAAAAAAAGAAATATTTTACGCAAAATATTCGTTGATGTGTAAAGCAAAAGCGCACGTTATTCGATTACAAGTAGCCATATATTATTATTATTATTATTATTTATGTGACCAAGTATATACTTATAAAACTTTTATATATATGAAAACGTTTTATATATATAAATTTTACATGATTACACGTGCTGATTTAAATTTTATAGAAAGTGAAATGGAAGAAGGCATGGAAGACGACGCATCGATAATATTATTATTTTCATTATATAAATAAAAGAGTTGGATGCGCATGCGTATGGATCAATTATATATCGATAAATATTGGTGAAAATGGGTGGCATAACTTTTGTTTGATTTGAAATAAATTGCGTCTTAGTTCCTACAACCTACTTGTTGAATAAATTGTTAATTAATTTAACTTTTTTGGGATAAAAAAAAACATACTTATTGTTTTTTTTTTTGATAAATTTCAAAGCTATTATGTTGTGACGAAAAGTTTCTTTTTTTTATTTCTTTTTGCTTTATACAAAAGGTTTGCCTGCTTTAACCCAATGCTACTGACAATTTTCTATCATTATTATCGGCTGAATTCGCAATTCAAGGTTCACCATAATATGTATTTAATCTTTTTGGTCGTTCAACGGAAATATGCTCCGATATTAATCTAATGATTTTCATTTTTATTGGATTTGCTTATTTAAATTTCTCATGATATTATAAAAGACTGTCATAAATATGAAACTGATTATGTGTTGCATTTTCTGCTAACACAAATAAAATTCTAATTAATTTTGCTTTTCACTTATTGTAAACAATTGTGCGCAGCTCTAATAACTATTTAATAATAAGAAATTATTATTTGATCGTCACAAAAATGAAAAGTGCCGCCTAAAATACAAAACTAATTGCCGAAGACAATTTTCCCTTTAGCAAAGGTCAATTTGATCAAATATAATATTTTATTGAATTGATTGGTTCTCCCACTTGGACCTCTTTGTCAAAATCAACAAAAAATATAATTTCGACGGTTTTTAATGGAAATTTTGTTTTTGCAGACGATCAATTTTTGTTTTTCGGACGGTATTTTGTTATTTCGAGCGATCATTTAAATGTGTTATATTAAATCACAAAAATAATCTTGAAAAAAAAAATTTTTGATTTTCTTCAACCTGGATACATAAATACCTGCTTTGATTTAAATTATCGAATCATAAAAAAAAAAATTGTCTCAATTCTATTACCAATTTGTAAACATTGATTACCTTATTAGATTATTACAATTTTACTCTTGTCACCTTGCTTCAGAAATCTTAATTGTCTTATGTAAACATTTTCATTTTCAATTTCGTTTAACAAATAGCAAAATTATACAATTATATATTAATTTGAGCAATATATTGTTCATTGTTCATAGCACGAGTATAATGTTCAAGTGTTGTGTGTGTATAAATAACAAAATACACAATTATTGTACTTAGTAAATTGTATATATGACTCTTGTATTGCTGATTTGTATCTTTAAATATAAAGTGTTCAGTCTCAAGTATGAATGCATAAAGTAAAAAAACGAAAAAACAAAAAAATAACAGAGATGTTAACAACAATTGATACCAGCTTGCGTGAAAAACATTAAACATAATGTTGGAAAAAATGTCTATTGTTCTTCTTTTCTATAGGAGTTTTTTTTTTGCTATTCAATTATTTTTTACTTGAGATATCATAGGTGAATATAACATTTCTTTTAAAACATAATTTAAAAATAAAGTAAATTTAAAATTTCAATTAAGATAATTTAGTCATTTTTTTTTTTATTGAATTAAAAACCGAATTAAATATATGGGTGTAGAATGAAATAGGTGGCAAAATGTGCATAATATTTAATAAATATGAAATATTTTAAAATATTGTCTTTCACATCTTTTATGTAGAAAGTCGTAAGTTTAAATATTTGGCACGTTCCAAAAATATAAAAAAAAAATAATTAGAGAAAATATGCATCCCTAAATTGTCAACCACACAAAAATACCATTTTACAACCTTAAAATAGATTTTCGATGCAAATGTACTTCAATAATTTAGATAATGATTTGATCATTACCACTTTTTAAAGTAAATTTCTTATAAAATACTTATAAAATCGATTACCACCACCTTTTTTTTCTTCATTTGTTTCTCTAATTATTGCTTGTGCATAAATACAATGAATGAAATCCTATTGAGATCAAGAGCAACAAAAAAAAAAGAATTACAAAAGAAAACATCTAATGTCTTCTCTTTACATATTATGTGCAAGTAGCAACTGCATGTCAATTTAAACTAATCTTGAATAAATGATAAAAACAAAAAAAAAACGTTTTGCCTGTTTTGGCATTGATAAAAACCGTATTAAAAACAAAATGTATTAATAATAAAATGGAATCTGGTACCCAACTTTATCAGAGGCTTACATTAATTATAAATTACAAATAAAATAAAAAAAAATACACTCACATTGATTTTATGCTTACGGTTAATCATTTAATACGACCAATGAAGGCCTTGAAGCTTGAAGACAATTTTATTTTATTTATTTTTTATATATTTTCTGTTGTATTCATTTCTGACCCGTTATTATACTATTTACCTACTTACTTATAATTATTTATAACATCCATAAAGCGTTTAATATTTTATGTGTGTACAGACAAACTTGGAAAGAATTCAATCGCGCGAACGAATTCGAATTGAATAGTGAAAGTGGGAAAGTGGTCCCAATGAATGATGATTTGTGGTATGCAGTACAGGTATTTTATATTGAATGCACACAGAGTTGAATTGGGAATTTATTAGACTCTTATTATTATTATTATTTTTTTTTTTTCAATTTTGAACAATACATTAAATTGGGTGTTGATGTCGAACTATTAACAAAAAATGTTAGCATAATATGACTTATAAAAATAAAAAAAAACAGTAGGCGGTTTCGGATTGTGATAATTTAGTATTTATGAAACGAGCATAAAATAATAATAATTATGATCCCACTTGATTTTATTAATAAGCAATAATGTATACAGTGTTATTTTAAACACCATTATAATGCAACATAGTACGAAAGATCACAATTGTTAATTTTTATTATGTATCGCTTTTAACTATGATAAAATAAATTATATTTAGATGTGTAAATGGGTAGATTTTCTGAAAAGATATATTTATATTTTGCAAACAATATTTTATTAACAGATAATGTTACAAAACGAAACCCGTATCATAAATTTATTTTGTTATCAGATATCAGATATTACGATTAAAAAAAACAAAAAACAAAATTGCAATTCAATTGCAAAACACTTAACTATATATTATATAAGATTAGATTTTTATTTTATTATTAATGTTAGTTAAATTTGAAGGATCTAAATATTAATTTTTTTTTTTAATCATTCAAATAGCACAAAAACTTATTTGATGATAAACCGAATTGTGTTACGGACTGAGAATGAAATTAGGAAATATCTTTATTTATTTTTGCAATGGGTTATTGGTTAATTAAAAATGTTTACACAAATACTTACATTTACAATGACAATTCAAAGCAAATAAAAAATTTAAATGGTAACATCCGGTTTTAAGAAAAATTCACACCGGAAAATAAAACATAAGGTTTTTTATTTTATTTAGTGACCTTCACAAATCAATTTTTGCACCAAATTATTGTAATATTTACAATACCAATTTACAGATTACATATTCACGAAAAGTGATCTCCACACCTATTTGAACATAGTTTATATAGCAATCACATACGACTTCAAAGTGAATAAGAAATTCTTCACTCGGTACACACATTTTTGTTGTTGATCGGCTCCATACATAAACATTATGACACATAATGAAATCTTCTATCTTATCTAAAGTTTTTCTTATTGATCTATTGATCAATTGGAAGCGGATATTTTAATATAATATTTTTTACACAATATAAAAAATATATATGCCATCATGCTAAGAAATCATATGAGACTGATTGATGCACATTTAATTTATATCTTTATTGAGCATCTGAAATTTTGTTAGGGAAAAATCATTATATTATAAATTCATAATATTGAAATATATTCGAATAATATAAATAATATTTACTTCTTAATTATTTTATTGTTTTTTCAGTCATCAATCAAGTTATGCAAATCTATAACTCCCATATTTATTCTAAAATGAATATGATCTTCATTCCATGTTAAAATACCTTTCTAATTATTGCATTTGCAACAAAAAAAGTCATCGAACATTAAGTATCCAAGTCATATCTATTTTCTTTCCAAAAAGCATCGAAATTACTGATAAAATATATATAAATTTTTACTACTGATGACCTTTCTATATTCTTCAGCCGATATTAAATCGAAATAAAATTTATTTAAAATGCATTTTCAATTCATAATTAAATAACTATATAAAGTGAGTAGATTAAGTAGGCATTGACAATATTGAAGTATAGCGCATCGTACATTTAATAATACGCTTTGAATGTGTCAATTTCAAAAAAGAAGAAAGTTACATCTTTGCGCTTTGTATATTGACAAAGATAAAAAAAAAGAAAAAAAAAAAGCAAACTATGTTTGTCATCTACAACAAATTATTATCAACATGAGCAGTGAGCACACCTTTTTAAACTCAAATCGCGTCATATCTTCAATTCAATACAACATATATTTTTTTTTCTGAAAATAATATTATATACCAGGCTGTACAGATATTTTATATTATGTATAAATGCGACTACCTCTACGTCTATATGCTATAATATCAAGTTTAAAACTTTCATTTCGATTGTTTATCGTAAATACGTAAATTGTACATTTTTTTTTTTTTTTTTAGTTATTATTTTCGACTCACTTTCGTAGTTACAGTTAAATAATATTCGATCATTTTATTGAAAATTTTTGATTATGAGCCCTTATCACTAGACTTTTTTTTCCTATATCATTAACTATTAAGTGCCTGAAATAATTAATTTAATAAAATTATAACAAACATTATTATTAAACATTATTGCAATTTATTTATTTATTCTTTTTTTTTTTCATTTTTTTTTAGGTCACAATGACCGGAGATTATATATTATCAATAGCTTCAATAATGATTTCACGGCTCAAGAATGATGATGTTACTTTAGTTTTAAGTCAGGTAAGTTTATGTTGATTGGTTTATGTTTTATTTATCGGAAAAATTTACATTCAACATTTTAAAGTAACAAAATTATCGATTTTCATTTTTTTTTTTTTTTTTTTCATTTTGAATAAAGTTGAATTAAATTCAGAGCTGATTAATTAATTTCCTAATCATCAAAATTTCAAAAATATCCAATTTTATCACAAATCACCGATTAGCTCAATATTTAATGTTATATTATGTAATAAATCCAAAAATAAAATATAATAAAAAAATAAACAAACACAATAACATCAAGGTTACGTCTGATGCACATGTCGAAAAAGAAATAATGTTAAATTATTATAATATTCTTGGTTAATTTTCAAATCAAGTCTCGTAACCGAAATAAAAATGTATATTAATAATTAATTTACGTTAATAATAAAAAAAAAAAAAACAATATAGTTAAAATCAGCACCTCTTAAAAGACCCCGTTGGCTGTGGCTATTTGTAATTTGTATTTACTATTTGTCACAATAATTTTATACACATTTTGGCATTTTGAAAATAAAAATTATTTAAAAAGTACTATTAAATACACAGTAAAAATATTTACATACATAAAAAAAAAAAATGTACGCAATTTGAATATCCAGTAATTTTAGAATTCACTGAACGTATACTGAACGATCTCGTCTTAACATTACATGAATTTTAATCTCTTGACATGCCAAATTATGTAAATAGTTGGTATTCGTATATTTATAGTTTTTTATTTTTTTAACTGATGAATTTCCATTTTAAACCATTTAGCAATATCAAATAATAAGATTCTATCAGATATTTCATAAATTAGGAAGTAGTTTAGAGTGTCATTTATATTTTTAACCAAAAATACTTTGTCACTCTTTTGTGATTTTGGTTTAATCGCTTTTATGTGAACAAAATAATGAGTAACAATTCGGTATTCGGCGTAATATGTTTCTACCTTTTGGCATATTTCATAGTAAATTATAAATAAATCGCTGTTTTTAAACGATCTAAAGTACTTCTAACATTGCCGCAATCAATTTTATAATTAAGAAATGTACTTACATGAAAATAAATTTCAGGATAATTAATTTCAATTATCAATTATCAATTATCCACACAAAGTAAAATATGCAATTGGTTTTTTTTTGCTCTGATATAATAACACTCTTAGGTCTCTTTTATATTTGTTAAAATATATGGAAGGTTAATTAGTCAATGGCATAGCATTTAGCGAAGTGTGAAATAAACATTTTGTGTGCATCAAACTCTCTTTCAAAAATATTTAACAAATCAGCTAATTTGAAATAGTTACTCGACATGCTAATTATGTTTTGTCTTTTTTTTTTTTTTTTGGTTTTTTTTCTTATTTCTTATGATTGATTATTATTAATATTATTAAGAATTTTTTTTTGATGATGAATTTATTTTAAAGAAACCTTTCATGGTATTTGGTAGATTATATCTTAATAATTATTCATTAATTATATTACAGATATTAACAGATCTAGTACAAGGTGAATTTATGCAGTTGGGATCAAAAGAAACAGAAAACGAAAGATTTGCCCATTACCTCACAAAAACATATAGAAAAACAGCATCACTTATAGCAAATACAACCAAATCGGTAAGAAGCTCATTGCACCTTTCTTTCATTTTTTTGAACACAAGATCTTACTTAAATTATAAATTAATAATTCATTTGAAAATAATTTATTTTTTTACTTATAATAAATGTTTTATTGTCTATTTGTTTATAAAAAATCAATAGGTGGCAATGCTTGCTGGCGCCGATGAGTCTCTATCAGATTTAGCCTTCCAATATGGTCGTAATGTTGGTTTAGCATTTCAATTAGTCGATGACCTTTTAGATTTTGTATCATCAGCCGAAGCAATGGGTAAACCAACTGCTGCTGATTTAAAATTGGGACTAGCAACAGCACCGGTATTATTTGCTTGCGAAAAGGTATGTCAAGTTAAATTATAAAATATTTTTAAGTTTTTATGTTATATGTACTTATGTGTGATGTGTCTGTGTCTAAATCTATATTACATAATATACACGGATTACGTAATTTTCTTCAGTCTTTTTTTTATTTTATTTTTTGTGTGCGCTTTGTTTAATTTAATCACATATACAATATTTGAACACCCAAAATGAAGAATCTAATAGTGTTTTGTTTCTTTTTTTTCTATTCTTCTTTATTAATTTCTTATTATATAAATCTACAATGTACAAAATATTGGTTGAATTTTTACAGAAGATTTAATTGTTTTGTTTACTTTTAACAAAAAAAAATCTTCCTTTTTTTAAATGTGCACCCACTGATAAATAAAAGTTACCACAGATAAAAAATAGCACAGTAAAATCATAAATTTAAATTATATTTATGATTGTGATGATATAAATAATGGTTGTTCTCTTTTTGTTTAGTTTCCTGAACTGAATCCAATGATTATGCGTCGTTTTGAACAGCCAGGAGATGTTGAACGTGCCTTTGAACTTGTACATAAATCGCAAGGACTTGAACAAACACGATTTTTGGCACGAAAACATTGCATAGAAGCCATACGATTAGCTCAAGAATTATCCGAGTCACCGTACCAGAAAGGATTAATAGTCGTCAATGATCTTGTACTCAATCGAATGAAATAATTTATGTTTATTAACATTATTATTATGACGATGAATGAATAATAATGTTGTTATGTTAATAAAAAAAAAAACGAAATTGTATAGATTTATATTATTGAATAGGGTGTAGCATATTGTTATATAATTATTATAGTAATTATAATATTCTTAAATATAATTAATTAATTAAAGAAAGAAAAAAATGAGAAAAAGAAAGATCGTTCAAATTGAAAGTAAATGTTTATGAATTATCCGTATGTGCGAATGAATGAGTGAGACTTGTGTTTTTTTTTTCTTTTGTGTTTAACTGCCTTAAGTTGTGGCATAGCTGGTAAATACTGGACACAATGTAATTAATTTTGATGTAATATATAGAATAAAAACAAAATCAATTGATTGATGAAAATCACAGTATGAAAAACAATGCAACTGCAATCTAATTGGAATTTATGACAAAATCAATGAAGTGTTATTCAAATTCTCGACCTGAATTCGAGATAAAAACAAATAATGGTTAAAAAATGCTTTTTCATTACTTTAAGTATTTGATTTTCAAACTAAAGTTTTTTTTTTGTTTAATTATTGTAGTCACACAATCATAAATTTATGGATGTTATAAAAATGATAACGAGATTTTTTTTTATTTCAATGTTTCAATAGAATTTCAGCAAACCAAAATAATTATTTGCATAAATACATAATTTAAAATTATTTTATTAGTAAAAATGAAATAAACTTTTAAATTTTAATGTAAAAAATTTATCTATTTTTAATTTTTTGTAGATAATATTTTATACACTTGTGGGGCATAAATTCATATAATTATTTTTTATGAAGTCAAAGTTATTAATTGCATAAATATGTAAGCGTATGAATAAGCATTAAATAGGATGTATGTTCGTATCATATATTATTTTATAGAGTTTTTTCTTTTTTTTCCTTTTTTTTTTTTAATAATATGAAATATTTGAAGTAGTTTTTCTAAAAAAAAAAAAAAAAATAAAAAATAAAAAGTATAAAAACCAATCAAATGAACACAATAATACACTACTCGAAACATCATTTGCCATCTAACACAAAAACTATATTTATAAAATTATAATACAGTTTTGTTTTATATTTTTGGTTGTGTGTTAAAAAATATCACGTTTTATTTTGTGTGTTAAAATTGTGTTTAATTTAAGAAAAAAAATCAATAATTATAAATTTGTAAACAAAAAAAAAAAACTAATTTAGAAATTTAAAAAAAATAAAAAACTTAAACAAAACATTTTTTGTAACTCTAATTCAAACATTTTTAATATTTATAATTTGATGACAACAAAATAACATTTAAAGTATCTTTTATTTCTTTCAAATTATTTATAATTTATACTTCGTAATTCAATAAAATTGTTATTCCGTTTAATTTTTTTTATTAATTTTTAAAAAATCATTTTCTAAAAGTTTCAGGCGAAATTTGCATTAATTCAGATGTGAAATTAAAATATTATTTATTTTCGTTTTTTTTTTTTTTTTTACCAATATTTATATATCGATAAATGTAAAGCTAAAAATAGACGATGGAAACGAAAGGAATTAACGTGTATGCGTTGATTTGAATTGAAAGTGAAGAATTTTTCTAGTAATTTTATTTTATTTATTCTAATTAATCCTTTATTCTTCACTTTGCACTTTATTTACATTAAACTTGTGTGTTTTATTTCATTTCTATTTAAACTTTTTATTATTGATTGGTTAACTTTATTTAGTTTGAGGAGAGCGTGCTTATATATTTTCTATAATTATTAATCAAATGTAGTAGAATTTGTTAAAATAAAATGTAACAAATGTTGTAAATATAATAATTATTATTTTTTTTCTCTTATTCAAATTAATTTAAATTTAAATGAATTATAATAATTAGTTTGTAAATATTAGCAGAAATATATATCGTGCTCAAATTATTATTAAATATAATTTAAAAAAAAATTATTTAATAAATTTAAAAATAAAAAAGAAGAAAGAAAATGTAAAAAAAAATAACGCGAAATAAAGCAAATTTTCTTTAATTATTATTAAATAGCAAAAAAGACAAAATCCAAATACTTAAAACAATCGAATTAAAAAAAAAAAAAATATAGAAAATTGTAAATAAATTTATAAAAAAAATGAAAAAAAAATAATTAAAAAGATTGTTATAATTCAGATTTGAATAGTCTGAGCTTCGAAAAAAAAAGAGTAATTTGTAAATACATATAATATAAAATTTGATTAAGAACTTAAAAATATATGAATTTGCTGGTCGAGAAATTCTTATGAATAATTAATTTAATTTTTTAGAATGTACTTTTAATTTAAATAGACTCACTTATCCAAAAAAAAAAAGAAAATAAAAAAAATAATATATATTTTGAAATATCCAAAGTATATTCTTTCGTTTTAACAATATCCGTGAACTATTGCGCGTACGGTTTCAATTTATTTAGTAATAAAAAAATAGAAGGTGCTACGTGTAAAATGTAATCGAAATACATCACATTCATTTTAATATTTAAACGATATACATGACCACAAAATTTTCCATCGGTACTTAACCATATTTAATGATGAATAAATACACAATCAAATTTATAATTGGCGTTATGTTTTAAACCTAACGTAAATTCATTAAATTGTGGTTAAATAATATATTGATTATGAAATTTCAAAACAAATCAATCTATTTTTGCTCTTTTTTTTATTAAAATGTGTTCTTTTTTTTTTAAATAAAACAATAAAATTTTAAAATTATTTTCGTTATTATATAATCAATAATACCGAAATATCTATAATTATTATGTTTATTTGTAATTTTTAAGTGTTTCTGATTTAAGAATATTTTTATTTTGTTTTTTTTTTTGTATGATAAATGTGCAATTTATACCTGATTTCTTCTCTACACAATAGCGCTGTATGCTTGTATTCAAATAAAATTTGGTATATGTTGTGAACAAGAATTATTATAATTATGTTTTTATTTTACTTTATTATTTAACCGAATTAAAAATATATATATATATAAATAAAATTTTATTTTAAGCAATTAACAGTTTAAGCCTAAAACGTCTTATATTCTTTGTATAATTAAAAAAAAAAAATTAAAATAAAAATAAAAATATTATCTACAAAGACATTACGTTTAACGTAAATGTAAATACATAATATAAAAAATAACAACAAAAACCAAATGTTTAAGTAATTTTTTTTTTCTTTTTTTGTATTTGAAACTCAGAAATATGTAAAAATTCATTATTAAAAGTTACCATCAAGTAAATGCGATGCGCATACAAAAAAAAAACAAAAAAACAAAAAAATTATGAAAATCTGTATTTATTATTACTTTTTTGATTGATAATTAATATTGTTTACTTTTTCTTTTAATTATTTACCCACACAAAATGTTTAATAGTAAAACAAAAAATAAAAATATTTTTATAATTTTATCATTCTAAAGTAAAGAGAAAAATATATAAAAAAATAAAACACTGTCAAACTAATAATAATTATTATGTAATAATATAATTATGTAAGGATAACATATTCTGTTATTACTTTTTGATAACAATAAAAATAAAAAAAAAGAAAGAAAACATTTGTCTGTTAAGATTTTTTATATGATTTGAAAAGTTTTAATAGTGTTCGAACTGAAATATTAAATTTTAAAACTTTTAATTTAATGAAAATATTGGTGCATGGAAAACGCAGTTTTAATGAAATTTACAAGATTCTCGAACACTCAATGATTGTTCTACGCCAAAAATTTCCGATAAGTTACGTCTTAGGAACATAGATCAAAAGAGTAATAAAAAAAATTACAAAACCAATACTTGACTTTTTTCAAAAATATTTGTTTTTTCAAAAATGAATTAAAAATAATGCCAGAACAAATTAGAGCGGGTAAATGACCGACAATTGCGCCGTTAATAGATAACCGTGCGGAAATAAAATGTAATTTTGTTGATTCTGAAATATAAACAAAAAAGTCTACAAAAATGATTATTTTCATTTAGATTTTCTGTTTATATGCTGGCGAAAATAAACAATCTGCATTACATAGTAATCAGCAAATTTCATTACCTTTCCAAAAAATATACACTCCTATAAAATTTTCCTCTTTATGCAATTTTTTCTTAGAATAAAAAGCTATTTTTGGGACAATTTGATATAAAGGACTCTTAACAGCACAAATAAAGGTTTTTAATAACTAAAACGTTATTACTTTTCGATTTAACCGTTCGGTTAGAGATAGCGAATGTACCTACAATTTAAATAATATTAAGTTCTCTATAACTAAAACTCTCATTTTTTAATGCAATATCTCCTCGTAAACAAAAAATTAATACATTTTAAAAATGATATTCACAAAAAACCAGTTTTCTTATAAACCCACTACAAGGCGCAATACAGATTAAAATAAACACTCAATCTCGATGTGTATAACGTTAAGTATACCATATTTTTTTAATTTCTCATGTAATCGTATGTAAATTAGTTCCGTAAACAGAAATTTAGCTAAAATAGCTTTCGCTTTCGGAAGAATGTGTCGCATAGGCAGACACTCTAAAAGCATATAAGTTAATAACGACACCTGTATTATAATATTTATATATTTACATTTATTTACAATAAAAACAATACGGGAGACCGGGGCTAACAGACTAACAAGGTGAAAATGGATAAATGTCAAGGTAATCGTAGCGGTTTTGCACCAATATGACTCATTAGATCTCGTGTGAGATTGAAAACTACGTTCATTATCTATTTTAACGTTCGATTACCTTAGATTCGCACTTGGTTTTTTCTTGCGTTTGCAAAAAAAATGAACGAAAAATGATTGAAAATGATTGAAGATGATCCAAAAAACACATAAAATGCAAAAGTGTGTCATAAACTGTGTAAAATTGGTGAAATTGTTATATTTATTTTTATCCTAAGCAAGTCAATTTCCTTCATTTAAAATATATATTAATATTATATTCAGATCATCTGCAAGACAGCTCGGTGTTAGTTGAGGATTTTTTTTTCGCGGATTCATTACGTATTTTTTCATTTAACTAAAATGTTCACATTTGTGTACCTATTTCAGGTAAAAACTGTTCGAGGTTCTCAAAGAAAAGCACAAAACATGTAAGAAAACATCGACTGAAATTTTAAAAATCAGTCCCAAGTGCAAGATCAACAACAGAAAAAGGAACAAAAACGAATCCAAAGAAACATTTATTGTTTTCATTAATTAATACATGTCATATATACAAAATAAACAAGTACAATAATATATAAGCCCACGAAAACTAGTCAATTAAGGAAGTTTGACTAAGTAGTTTTTTTTTACCATTCATCAGCTAATAATTTTTTTCAAAAATCACTGCAAGCCTATTAAAAGAAATCGATCTACAGAATAAGTTAGTACCTGTAAAGAAAAACCAATCAACTAACTCCAAACACACCTATATTCATTACGAATTTGATCGCACAGAAATTTAAGAGAGGCAAAACTGTATTACTTAAAATAAATTGATATTTATTTATGAAGGTCTTTGGTAACGGACTGGGGGTCTACCGCCGAGATAATTTGAAAACGAAATGACAAAAAATCCGAATGACTTTTTGATTCCACATGAAACAA
>JAABKK020059009.1:0-29535 GCA_011634745.2 Catotricha subobsoleta
ATGATAAAAAAAAAAAATACCCTATCTAAATTTCTCAAATGTACCCCTCCCTGAAATCAGAAGCGTGTGCACCTATGGTCATAACTTTCGGAATAGTTCACCATCTTGAAAAGTTGTAGATCTAAAAAAAAAAATTGTCACCCTAATATACATATATAGGGTGAGCCAAGAAAATCAACGTGTAGTATTTCGGGTTGATGCTTTCGAAAAAATAATTATAATAATAATGTAGTTAAAATTTGAGGTTTATTGGATTCTATCGCGCGCTTTTAGTTTAAATTTTTTGATTGGATAACGGGAGGCCCTCTTACCTTCTTTTTACTTTTTTTCTTCAACAAATCAGAAAGAAGTCTTAAGGGGAGTTCGAAAAAACTTGGCTAAATTAAATATAGGATTTTTTTTTTTAAATTTAGCTCCCAAAAAGTACAAATAATAATGATAAGTTTCATAAATTATATGAGTTTTAATTCAATAGATTTATTTATAAAATTATAACAGTTTGCTGATTTTAAGAATATATTTTTTTATACATTTCGGGTATTCTCAAGTATATTTATTGACTGAATTTTTTTTATATGAAAATGGCATATTTTTCCCTAAAAATAAATCACAAAATTATTTTATTTTATTTTTTATGAAGCTTTGATAGAAAATTTTCCCTTTTTTTTACGAATTAAATAATAATAAGGAATTTTCGAAATATTCGTCAGCTATTTCAAGGCGTTTTGGAGTTAAAATTAGATCTCTTAATGAAAAATATTCACTCTAAGAATATTAGGATGGAGTGAAAAACCATATTTTTTAAAATAAGAATCGGGACGGTGCAAAATAGTTGAAAATTCCTCCATCTTCTCCTCCCGCGAGTGGGTTTAAAGGGAGGAATTGACTTTTTGCCCATAACTTTATATGATTAACTCCTAGAAAGCCTCACTTTGAAAAGTTAATGGGGGTAGGTAGTCAATGTAACTTTTTGTCACATCTTGCCCCGTTTTTAACTTATTGATGCAGAAAGATTCATTATAAGTTCCCAAAATTTAATTTCAATTTTTTTTTTGTGTTTTTTAGAGTCCAGAAAGTTTAAAGGGCGAAATTTTTTTCTTTACCATATTAAGGTAGACAAATCCTCAATCTCTCCACTTAAACCCATATATCCCTCCCGGTAAATAATATTGTATATGTGCATGTTAATTGTGTAAAACGTTTCTCTTATCATTCACGTGTCCGAGCTTTTAGAAGCTACGAGAAAATCCATTATATTATAAAATATTTTTAATTAGTACTTTTGTACTGGTAAAGGTACTGTAAAGGTAAGTATCTCAAAAGTACTGAAACTACCACTATTCAGTACTTGAAACTACTATTTTTTTCAGTACCGGTAAGTACAAGTACTGAAGTACGTCCATTTCTTAGAATGGGTCACCCTAATAGGTATATAGGAAATAATCATAATACATAGTCTAGTACAGTTCTGTTTTAATATTGTATAGGTAATATCTACTCTACTTAGTTATTTGGACTTGGTATACACAAATGGGGTATAAGTAATATATTATAGGATGGAATTTTGTATTAGATAGACTATTATTATATCTATAATTCTATATATAGGTTAGGGTGGTATGTTGTATTACTATAATAATGTAATGAGCGGAATTCGATTCTAGTTCTCACTGAAGCGAATTAAATGATGTACTAAGTGAGGGCGACACAAGTTGGTTCGTTGGTCATTTAAGTAATGTTTTGGGTATGTACGATATACAATTATATTTTGATTAGAAAAAATATATGTAAAATATGATATTTGAGGGTGATTCTATTTCTATGGTGAATTATTTCTTTTTTATTTATTTATTGATTTTGATTCCATGTCTTGCAAGCTTTTTCACATATTGACCTAAAAAAGAAAGATTGTCAAAGATGACAATAATAATAAAGATAATGATAAAAATAAAAAAAAATAATCAATTAAATTAACTGAACAACGGAATTTGGTGTATTGCTTGCACTCAATGGTCAACAAGTGTTTAAAGATATTGTAGATTTTAAGTATTTAAAATATCAAATATTTTCCGATATCCAATATTTTCCGAAATAATTATGTGAAGTTTCTGTTTTATTAGTATTTACTAAAAATAATATCCGAAATTTTTCAATTATGTATATGTTAATGCAAAATTATTTAATTAAAATTTGGTTAACTTGGTTACACTAAATTTAAATTTATACAAATAGTTACAAACTTTCAGTTCATATTTGTTAGATATGTACTAGATATATGAAGAAAGTTATTACTTTCAGTTAAAACTTATTTACTCATTTATTAAAATAATTATTATTGTATTGGACCATCCTGATAGCATTCAGTATGTGGAAGGAATTATGCTGAACACTTAAAGGATAAATAAAATAAATAAATAATCGTGCCGTTTTTAATTACAAATATCATTGTAAGCACTTATCATTATTACTTATTTATTTATTGTATCATATAAAAGTTTTTTAATTCATATTTCCTTTAAACACATCAATAAAACAAAAAAGTTGTTGTTGATGAAAAAGCAAAAAGATTAACTTTTACAAAAATATCATATTATTAAATAATATGTAACAAAGAAAAATTTACTGAATAAAAAGTGAACGGAATTTATTTATTGTATTTTTTTTGTTTATAATTGTTTAAGAAACAATCATTAATAATTTTAAATTTTGGAATGAGAGAAGAGTCTATTTATACACACAAAAAAAAACGAAATATTTGGTCCCAAAGTAATAAAAGCAAAGAAACGACAATCAAAAACAGCTTATAGTGAGAAATCTTACCCTTATTTTGTTTCGTTACAATAAATGATACAAACAATATAGGATATAGACTTTGGTATTATGCGTTTCTTGTATCGTAAATTTAGATTTAGTATATTCTTTTCGAAATCAATTTAGACTTTTTGACTAATATTATAACAATACGCAACACAACTCAATGTTTTGAACTCCAATTTGTGTGTTGGCTGTTGTTGAAGATTTATTTCTCTACATTATTTCGTATTTTCTTATGTACATAATAATAATATAGAAGAATGATGTATCCGAATAATATATAGATTAAATTGACAGCTGTTAGAAGGCTTAAAGATGGATAATAAATAGAAATTCACAAAATGTGTCTTCTTACATTGAAAGTTGCTTTTAAACTAGAGGTACTCGTACATAAATAATACATATATTTTCATTTCGACAGTTTTTTTTTTTCTAGTTTTGATGAACAATGTGAAAAGACTTATTTTTAAGTTAAAAATAACAGCAATCAACAAAACTATCCAATTTTTTTTTGGCTTTTTGCCTTCGACTATAGTTTATACAAACTTTATTAAAATAGATAAATGGTGGTCAACTCAACAACAACTCCTCAGACAAAATATTTAATTTGAAAAATTCAAAAAATTGTACCAGAAATCAGTCAGCGTAACAATGAAAAGGAACCAGAAATCCGACAAATTAACCGTACAAAAATAAAAAAAATTGTTAATCGGTTCGATTATACTGATAATAAGTATAAGTAATTTTTTATACTCATTATGGACAGTGAGTGAGACATAAACCGGATTTCACTTAGATACATAACGAAATGGTCACTAACTCACTACTGAACACAATCATTCATTTTAATATTTTCCAATGAATACCACGTGAAATTACTCGAGTGGTAAGATTATGTGAATGTATTTATTCGTATAATTTTTTGTATTAATTCTTATAATAAAAATAAGAATATCTTTAGACTCGAAGCTTAAAAAGTTCTATGTCGAACTTGAAAGCATTAATAACATAGACGAAAGCTTATTCATTTTATGTAAATACTGCACGAAATGTCAAAATAGTTATTGTGATGATTTTTCACATACTTACGGAAAGAATTATCATATTCACAATCATAATTGAAAATATAAAAATTCATAAAACCCATGTCGTTATACGAATAATGATTTCAAGATTGATGGCCTTGGTTAGGATTTCTTAAATTTTGTTTTTTTTGCTCACTTTCATTCTTTTCAGAACTGAGTGGACAGATTTTAATGATTGGCCTTTAGACGCCGAATCGAGGTTGTGTCAAAATATGTATATACGTTTTAATTTTGATTTGTGAATATCTGAATGTGTGCAGTAGCTCTTTAATAATAATCAATCTTAAGTTATTATCATGTTAAATGTATAGAAATATGCAATTTTAACTTTTTGTATTTTTGTTTGAAAAATCAAATATTACAGTGATTTGTAACAAGTTCATTCTGAGCAGTGTAACAAATATCGAAGAAGTTGTAAATATAAAGTTGTGTATTTTTTATTTTTTTAAAGAAAAATGCTGTATTTATTCAGAGGATTGCGCTCTTTGTTGTTGTAAATGTAAGATATACAGAAATATTATTGAAAGATTGGAAAGGGCATAGATTCAAAATGATTAACGCTGAAGGTTCCAATAGGTCAGTTCTATCTAATGCATATAACTTAAAATCGCAAACGCCAGTTTGATACTCGGTTAGGTTATCGCTCCGTAACTGAACTCGAACAGCGTTTTAACTATCTACTACGATCGGTTAATGTAACTAGAAAAGTTCACCTAAATTCATTTTTACAAATTAAGGTGAGGGATTCAAGTTGGTGTATTTAATATTATTTTTATATGGAGTGGAACGAATACTTGCAAACAAAAATTCTAAATAAGCGGTGAATAATCCCGAAATCAAAAAAAATAATCAATAATGGCTATTGTTTAGGGTAGCGTCCGGACTTCGGTTTTTTCAATGTAATCAATTATTTAATCAATATCACTTACTAGAAAATTAGTTTTAAATTAAATTTGTACACAGTGCAAATAGTACCAAATATATATAAGAATGGAGCTATAAAGATAAAAATAAATTATTGGATTTATTCTGGCGCAACAAATTTTCTTTGCTTCACATATAATATTAAATAACAAATCCAGTTTTGTATTAATAACAGTTACCTACATTCTATGTAAATTTTTACTGAAAAAAAAAATTATCAGCTCGATTTTTGCAACTGGAGTTCCATAAGTGTTTAGGAAGTTGCCGAATGATTTTTGCGTGATGCTTATTTTGGAATTCGTAAAAATCGAGAATTTATTGTATATATATTAGAAAAAACCGACATTCGAATTTTCAAGAGCCTGGGTACTCTAAATGTTGCATTTCACGAAAAATAATAAACTTTACAAAATATTTTTGAATTTCAGATTCTTGAAAGTTCGAATGTCGATTTTTCTCCATATAAAAATGGGTCACCCTAATATATAATTTATTTCTTGCAAAGTTATTTATAATAGAACTAAAATAAAATAAATGCAAAACATGTTTTTTTTTTTTGTTATTCATTTTATTTATTCCACTCCATATTTTTTTAATTTTTTTTTAATTATAAATTTTTAAAATACTTTATGAAACATGATTCCTTTTCTGGGCTAAATTTTGTATTCTAATGATTTTTTTAATAATTCCATTTTAATTTTATGAAATTTAATAATTTTGTAGGTATTTAATGGATGTGTGGATGTGAGTATAACATTTTTTCTATTTTTTTTTTTTTATCTTTCATTATTTTTTTTCTCATCTGTTTTATCAATTTTTAATCTATGATTTTTTATATACAATTTTTATTTTTTATAATAGTTTGTTGTTTTCAAATAACAAATTATTTTATGATTATTTACATCAGTGTTACACATTTTCAGATAATTTATTTATAGAATAATAATGAATTACAATTATTTATATATAACATTAATATTATAAAATGTAACTGCTTTTAATTACTTTATTACTTCATATTTTAATTAATTAATTATTTTACAATCAGAATGGTTTTATTAGTTGTTGTTTTTTTTATTTAAATATTATTTATATCAATATTTACAAAAATATTATTAAAACTAATTTATAAATAATTCTAATTATACACGTATTTATATATTTTTATGTGCTCTAAACTCTAAATAATTATTAAGGTGACCAATTCTTGTATGGAGAAAACTCGACATACAAATTTCTAAGAGACTGAGTATTCAAAGTGTTGCATTTCGCGAAAAAAGACCCGCAAAGCAGTTGAAGTTGGTAAAATTGGCTCAAAAGCGGGGACCCTTACCTCATAAGCAATAACGTCTTAAAAGCACATGATTCATGAAGAAAATAAAGGAATCCTTTTGACATTAAATTTTACGAGACTGCTCAATTGCTTTACGGGTCGATCAAAACTAATCCAAATTCAATAATACGTTGGAAATTTTCTTTTTTCGCGAAATGCAACACATTGAACATACCCAGACTGTTAAAAATCCGAATGTATGTGTTTTCCTTAATAATTAATATCTGTTTCAATTTCGGTTAAATTTCTTCTTTTTTCTCGTTACAGACGCACAATGAACACTTAGTTGAACAAATATTTGATACATACGAAATTTTGTGTAAAATATGAATGATAACCAGCATTTTTAAAAAGTTTCAAAATTTATTTTAGTTATTTTTTATTATATTATATTTTAATTTTTTTATTATATTTTTATTAAATATTTTTTTTTTATTTTTTTTAATTTTATAGAAATTGATTTTTGAAGAAAAAGAATTTTAAATTTTTACATATTTCGCTCTGTTGAAAAATTATAGAACATTTATTTATTAATAATTATTAATTATATTCACTGTTTTTCGATTGAATTTTTTTATACCTTAAAATCAGTACAATTTAGAATTATATAGGATTTGTGCCTTCGTTAATAATGCAATATAAAATTTTGTTAAAATAGAATTTCTATCAATATCAATTTAAAAATGTTAAAACGGTTTTTTCTTTGAGGTTGGAAATGTGTGTGTGTGTGTTTTTTTTTTCTTCAAATTATTAGTTTTTTAGTTAATAAACTAAAGTGGGGTTAATTTGTATTTTTTTGTTTTTTCTTTCTTTGTAATGGTTTTTAAATTTATCAAAAAGTATTTTTAATTTTTCTCAATAACACCATAGTTGGATTAGAGAAATAATTACTAATTAATTCGGACTTAAGAACGTTAAAATCATCAGTTTATCTCTCTAGTGTAATAATCTGAACAGTTGAATATTAGTGAAGTTTATTCAACACATAAAGAATTTTTTTGATCTTTTTTATGTCGAAAATACTTTAAATTTTATTCTAGAATATTACAGATTGCAGCGGAAGAAACGTCAAACCGGTTAATACTGAGAATAAATATAATCTAGGAAGCCGTAAACACTTTAGGTGCCAATAAGAAGTTAATTTGAGAAAAAAAAAACATTTTTCTTTATGGATGTTCTTTTTAGGTACAGCGGTACCTAAAAAGAAGATCTATAAACACATTTATACGAACGATAAAAATCAATATTTTCATGAAAATTGTCTTCTTTGTTACCAGGGCTTTTCTTATGTAAGTGCGTTAATTAATAGCATGAATTGATTATAGACTAGCCATAATATAATGCTTCCCAAATTTTGATTTATTTCGTGAAAGATATATATTTCGGTACTGAAAAGAATTCAATTTGTATTTCGATGTGAAATAAATAAAATATCTCAATCGAATAAGAGTTTGTCAAAACATATAGTTTTTCGACTACCAAATATTACAACACAAACGAAAATTATTAACACAGGAAGCATATACATACATTACATATATTATAGTTATTAGCATAAATATTTTAGAAATATTGTTCAACTTTTACATTTTATGAGTTCCATACAGAAAATTAAGTCTATATTATATGTTATTTGTTTTTTTTTTTTTTCTAATTAAATAATTAAATTTCTGAATATAAACACATAAGTAATTGAAGCAAAAATATTGTACATCAATTTTATTGCATTTCTAAAATGCAAAATTAATTATTGTCGGTATATAATTTAATTCATACAATTATTATTTAGTTAGTTGGGTTTATTATAAATGTTAAATTTAAACATTAACTGTTTAGGCATATCAACTTAAAAATGTAGTTTTTTTCTTCTTATTTTATTACATGTTTTCTTTCTTTATATTTTTGCAAAATCAAAAAATATTTACAACTTAAATATTACAGCTCAATAAATAGTGTTAATTTTTATATTCGTTAAATTTATTCAATTATATTTTATACCAAAATATTCACAATTTCATGAAATTTAAGAATTTATATTTTATTTAAGCAAATAAAAGGAGAAATATTGTAGACATGAACCATAAAGTGTGTCCTTTAACCGATTCTACAATAAATTTGTTAGAAATTTTCTTTTCAATACCACATAGATTCTTGCACATTTCACATGCATTTCTCGATTTACGCATTTTCCACATTTTCAATATAAATGGGTAATGATTTATAAAATCAATTTTAATTATGATTTTCTCTATGATTTACGAATCAGAAATGTAAGAGATTGCCATTCGAGCGTTGTGTTTTCCTGTCATTTAGTCAAATTGTTATTATTGCTAGATGTGTTATTATTCCGCAAGCACTTTTGATGATGTTGTAAATTTGTGTTAGGTGGTGCTGGTGCTATTCTTATAGGTTTTGAACGTGGCTGTGTTGATATTGGTCGTGATGTTCGCATTTTATTTCCTTTACTAGATAATGGAGTTGTTGTGGAAGTTGTTGTTTGAATTGATTTTTTAGCAGCAGCACGATCCAATTCGGCCATAGCTTCTTGGATAGCTCGTTCTAATTGTGAATTTAACTTTCGGCTCCTAATATCGTGATAAAAATAGACAATATTTAAGTAAATAGTTCATTTTATTTATTATACATATTTATATAATTTTTTTTTTAAAAAAAAATCTTTTACTTATTTTATGAATGCATCATTTTTAATTATTATAAGGTCTAAGTACGTATTTGTTTTTGACAAAAAGTAATTAAATTCAAATAAGCTATTTATTACAAATTCAAACAAAATACTTCTCAACTACTTTTATCAATAAATTGTAATTAAAATAAAAAAAAAATGCCAATGTTCAACATATCATAAAAAGTAAATAAAACACATTTCGCAGATGGGCTTATGATTATCAGCAATGTAACATTTAATGTCGTTTTATTTTCAAATTTATTACTAACAACATTATGGCTACAATGCATAATCATTCAGAATGTCCGAATCACATAAAATTATTTTCACTATTTGAAGAAAAATTAAATCTAATAAATTTCGAATTGGGTATAGGCGAATTTTTTTTTTTTTACTAAAAAATTTTTGTAATAAAAAACAAAAATGAAAAAAAATATATAAAAATGTTAAGTTAAAAATATTTTATATATTTATACAAAATATGTTAATTAATGTTTTGGGCAAATAAACTAGATTCTCACTTTCTGGTATCCTTTTGAGCTTTGTGATGAGCTTCCAATCCCTCAGATAAACTTTTTAGTGAAGCAATTGTAACTAATTCGATATTGGGTCGACCACCAAACCATCGAACCCATGTAGAATCACTTGTTGTTGCAACTCCGTCTGGTGCATTGACAACTTTTCCTGGCCATGCGGGATGTCCCCGTGCTGCACCCCATACCAGTTCACCGATACACGGTACAGATGGTGTTGATTCTAGGATTTTGTTTTTTAGAATATTGTTTTCTTTTTCTTTGTTTTTGATATTTTGCTTTGTTTTGTGACTATTTTAGTATATTTTTATATATAAATATTTTATTTTTGTGATTATATGTGTCTATGTGTGATGTTTGTGTAGATATTTATTACATCAAATGATGCTCTGACAAATGTGTATAATTAGAGAGAGAGAGAGAGTTTAGTTAGTTATTTTAATATTGCTCATCACCTAGTACGAATTATGGATTTGTTTATTATCAGCGATTTTTATTAATTTTTGTACAAAACCACTTTCAACAAATACAGATAGATATAAATTTTCTCTATACTAATAATAATGGATTATGGATATTTTCGCCATCACCTTTGTTTAGAGTGGTTTTATGCAGACAAAATGGAACGATTGTAATTATGGGGTTAAACAAAAACATTTAAAAACTGATTAAACATAATTAAACACAAAAAACAAATATATAAGTTATATTATAATATAATATTGCGGAATGGTAAATGATTTTGTGAAATTAAAATGAATTGAATAATAACAAAAAAAAAAAAATTAAGCAAAGCTATTTTGCAGGTAAAAAAAAACGAATATGATTCATAATATGAAATGTACAAAAAATAATTTCATACTCGTATAACAATCGATTACTATCCCGTCTACATTAATTCATGATGGTTTGATTGTAAGGAGTAGCAGATTTTATTATTAAATTAAATACGAGGCATCTCATATAAATAGGTGCTTGTGATTTGTATTTCATAAAAAAAAATGGCTTTTAAAACTATATTTACCAATATACGAATGGTGTAACTATAATAATAATACACATATATTATATACATACAAATGCAACGGGATGTACTGTACAACAAATAATAATTAAATTTAAATCCATTTAGTAAACATGAATAAATATAAAATTAATTTGTTATGGTAAAAAATGTATGTTAAAACTTAAACAACAATATTAAAATGCAGAATGTAGTCATTTTAATTTAAAAAATTGTTTGTTTGCTTTAATTATAACATACAAAAAAAAAAAAAACAAGGAACAAGAAGAAACATTTTAAAAAGTAATTAAATTTAATTTTTAATTTATATAATTTAGTAAATAAATAAAATTGTTGTCATTTTAGAATTGAATATACAAATAAACGATTAAATTGAAAGAATAATAGTTTTCGGTTCCGAAGATTAAAAATTAATTAATTTCAAATAATTAAACATCGATTGTATTTAATTGTGGACAAAAGAAGTGAATAAAAATTGTTGTACAGGAAGTGGAAATGTTGGCTTGATAAAAATAACAATTAGGCAATACCATATGAAATTATAGAAAATATGTTTTTATGCATTAACATTTTCTACATCGTATTATTTAGGTATTATATGACTAAAATTCAGATCTTATTTTTATAAATTATAAAGAAAAACCATACCAAATAATACGAAACATATTTTCTGACTGATTCATTAAAAAGAAAAAAAAGTTTGTATGTATTAATAATTAAGTAATTAAATGAATAAGAACATGAACAGTCTGAAATAAATTGTCGATTTTCGGTTAATAACTATGAGCCTCATTAAAAGCATTGTTTAAAAGGTTAGACAGACACGGTTTACTGAAAAATCGTTATCAGTCCGTCGATCCATTTACATAGTTTTTAAAACATTAACAATCAACATTTATAAATGAAATTATTAAAGTAAAATCATTACCGAAATATAGCAAAATTAGTCATACAATTAAAAATATTAATAATAAAACAAACGATTCTTCATTGCGAATAATAAATAAAAAGTAATAAATATACTCAATAAAGACGGAATATGAAATTGAAAACAATTGTAGCATTTTAAAATCGTTCTACTGATGATATCATCACTTTCAATTTGTGTAAATATATTTAAAAAAAAATGTATTTTTCATCTGTTTTGAATGTTTATAATCCACGAGATCACTCATATTTAATTCTCGAAAATAGAAAAAAAAAATTTAAATAGTATTTAGTAAAATATTCATATCTCGCTATATAGATTGATTAAAAATATAAAAATTTCTTTCAACTATTTATATTGAAAATCATAAACATGATTTTTTACGTTAAAGTAAAAAAAAAAAAAAACAATCTCTTACTTATTTAGAATTAATTAGTTTTTTTTTTAACTGTAGAAAAATTAAGAAAGAACGAAAGATTTTCGGTAATTTCAATTTTTCGTTCTTTCCATAGTTTCAATCGCTTTCAATTTAACATAAGAAAAAAAAATGTGAAAAATATGAATGATTATTAGAATAATGTTTGTTTGATGCTGTTGTAAGTGTTCCACCAATTATAAATATAAAAACCAAAGTTTTACAAAAAAAAAAAAAAAAACATAAAACAAAAAAAAAATGTTCTTTTTAAATAATTTTAAATACATTATTTTAGATGAAGCTGAAATGTGTTTTATTTACAAATATAGACATAATGTGTTTAATTTTATTTCTCTTAATAATAATAATAATAATAATAATAAAACAAACGCACAAAAAATGTTAGAAATTACTTCACCTACTGTATTTTTTTTATATATATAATAATATGAATATAGAAATAACTGTGTGACATCATATAAATAACACAAACTCTGTCATAAAATTATGTAATAATTTATCATAAAATAGGGAACGAATTATTAATTCAAGTTTATGTAGCTAAAGAAAAAAAAAATTATACTTATTACTGCCTGATGGATTCATTTTTATTTTAATATTATTTTGACAAAATTTATGTTTTTTATGTGATATGATAATTTTAGTGCGGCTAAATGTTGTGTGGGTTTTGAATTTTCTATTTATTTATTTTTAACAAAATTTATATTATGTGCATTAATGATGGAAACATTTTGTAAAAGGGAAAATATTGTCATGGTTATGATGAATGAAAATTGAATATATTTATATAGTAAAATTTGTTAAGATTGCTGTTGTGGATATTGTGTAAATAATATAATTATATGATGTGATCAATTAAAAAGAAAAAAAAAACATTTTAATAATGAACAAAACACTAATCTGTAAACAAATAATTGATTGTTTGGATACACCGTATTTCTCTTTTACATTTATTTCCATCAACTAATGACAATATCAAATAAAATAATATTGGCGTTATATTAAATAAAATGATGTTAAATTAGCAACATATAAATAACCATCCCAAAAACAAATAAAAATTCCATGCATAAGTGTAAGTAATATTTATCCAAATTATAAAAAAAGCATATAAAAATATAATATCAAGAATTGTTCTACAAACTGTAAATAACGAAATGGATTTTTGAAATAAATTGAAAACACTCACCGTGTGAATCAGGTCTCATTTTCAATTGATTTCCCTGTGTAGTAAGAATATGGCTTGTGTATTGTGTAGGTGTTTGAATTCGTCTAATCTTAGCATCCGATGGTTTAAATGTATTTTGTTGATACGAAATACCTTTTCAAAAATAACATATTTTTAGAAATATTTGAAAATGATAAAGCAAATAAAGTAATAAAATCAATCAGCCAAAAAATAAATTTAATTGTGAACATAGAAAATATTAAATATGATTAATGGAAGAAAAAAAATCTATTAATGTTAATGTTCTCAAGATTTGTTTAACAACAGCAATATTGGAATGTATTATACATAGTACTGGATGATGAAGAAAACACAATTTAAAACAAAGTTTTTTTTTTGTATTTTAATGTTGATTTCCAGTAAATAAAAATATATAAGAATTTTCCATTGTTTGATCTATAATGTACAGAAAATGAGGCAGACATCAACCTGACTAAACAACAAGTTGATATCAGCGCTTAGTATGACAAATTTTTGGAGAATAATTTAGTGCCTTATTAGGTAAAGATTACCATTATATTAGGTACTGTAACATTATATATTCATTATAAACATATATGATGATTAAACGTATAACCGTAGTATTTTTTGTATAAAATGCATGCTGGATCTTTGACATAATCATTATTTATGTTGATAATGAAAAAGTAAAGAAAATCCTGGTAAACAATCAAAATTCATGGTGTATAATGGTTGTCATTACATTGGGTATTGTTCACTTTTTATAAGATAATTATAATGTTGGGCAAGAGTTAATTTACTACTAGGTTATAAACACTAACAGATGCTTAATCATTGCTATTACCAAAGAACATGAACGCGAAGGCTCACGCTAATTCTCTCAGTATATATTTTCAATAATATATAATTGCTGATGTACTTAAAATGGAGGGCTAAATTCATCGATAAATATACTACTTACTGTTACTACGTTCATAATCCATGTTCGATGGAGATTGAGCACTATCAGCCATTGGTGAAACCACAGAATCTGGTTCTGAACTTGATACACATTGGACCTGAAAAAATTAATTATTTCAAAATGATTCTTCCATTTCACTAGAATATTAAAAAATTACCATATTAATATCACTACCACCACTACGTTGACTAGGTGGCCTTTCAGGACTTCTAGGACTATGTGTTGTCGTATCTGGTGGAGAAGCAGCTGCATGTTGCTGTTGCTGTTGGGATGCTACCGCTTGTGCAGTTTGTGTACTAACTGATTGCGGAATATTTCGTCCACCTTGTTCACTAGAATTTCCATTATTATTGCTCATCATTGTGGTTTGCTGCTGAACAATTGTAGTATTTTGTTGGACAAATGTTGGTCCGGAATTTGAGTGTGGAACTACTAATCCCATTGGTGTGCTATAAACTTGTCCAATAGGACTTATTTGCCCATTACCACTAACAATGAACTGTTGTCCTCCACTGTTTGGTGAAAGAAAACTTTTATTTTGCGGACTTGGCGCCCTAATTACCATTCCCTGTGGCGTAATAATACTACCACAAGTGCCAACATTTTGTATTTGCAATAGTGTTGTATCCGGTGTCATCATTAAGCCAGCTGGAACTAATAGTTGTTGGCCAATTAAGTTTAATGGTTGTAGTATTGTTTGCCCATTTTGAAGTAAAATTTGTTGTTGTGCACCATTATTTTGCCCTGATTTGTTTTGCATTAATGCAATTCCTGGCACCCCTGGACTTATTTGGAAGCTTTGTGATTGATACTGAGGGGTTATTTGTAACATTGTTCCATGTTGTTGTTGGAGTGTCGGCGATTGCTGTGGTGAAAGACTTTGTGGAGTAGGTGGTGTTCCCGAGCTACTTTTACGCTTTTTCGCTCGTCTTTTAGAATCTGGCGAAAGGATAATTCTTTGCTGTGTTTGCTGAACATATTGACTTCCATTGTCCGAATTAATTACATTTAAAACTTGACCATCAACAGTTGTAAACGACTGAGGTTGAATTACATAACCACCATTTGATAATTGGTTTAGCACTACGGCTTGCTGACCAACTATTCCACCACTATTTGGAGAAATTAAATTACCCGAATTATTTGTTCCAATAATTTGATTGTTAGCTGAAATAACATTAGATTGATTTGTAATAATGTTTTGATTGTTTAAAATGTTCCCATTATTCGAGATGACCTTTGTACCACTAGCCGTGGTAATAATATTACCATTATTCCCTTGAATCACGTTCTGGCCAGTTTGTTGTAACACATTACCATTATGCGAAATTAAATTTGAATTATTTAAAATCATCGATTGCATATTATTCGGTGAACTTACAATGAAATTAGAATTATTTGTTGTCAGAACTCCGCCATTATTGGCAGCAATAACACTGTTTGTAGATTGGATAATATTTTGACCTCCAGGAATTATATTTGGACTTTGAATAACAACACTATTACCAGCATTTTGTAAAATGTTAGATTGTTGTCCAATACTCTGATTCTCATTAATACCCTGAATCATATCACTACTAATAATATGAGAACCCTGTGGATTTATGACCATGCTCTGTGAACCATTATTCATCATCAAAGTTCCACCGCTGTTTGTATTGCTAATTATCATTTGATTCGAATTTTTATTTCCTTGGGCTGGCATAAGTAAGATTTGACCAGATGATGTCATTATAAACTGATTCGCTGGTGCTTCTCTACAAATTTGTTGTATTTGTAGCCCCGATATATTATGTTGCGATGAGACTGGCGCACAATTATTTTGAACCACCGAGTGTATAGTTCTACTACTATTATTATTACCAGAGTTCGCATGAATAGGAATATTAGAATTACCCGATATATGCACTACTTGTGAGCTTGAAACTCTTACAACATGTTTCTCTAATGTAGGGGGCACATTATCTGAAGACGATTCCCGCAAACGCGTTATTGATTTCTCGTTCGAAAATCCACTTTGACTCATAGTTGTTGTGGATGTCATAGCTTTACCAGCTAAAACTGATGTTATAGTATTTTTTCCACTGGTTTGACCAGCTACAAAGGCACCCGCTTGTAGTTTTGGTGGACAAAATGATGTTGATGTCGGTGTTCTTGATATAGTAGATAATTCAGGTGAATCCACTGGAGATGGACACGTTGTAGGTGCAGGTGGACTCTCATTACTCGTTGAAATTGCCCCAACTTGTGCAGGGCCTTTAATCTCAGGTGATGTGCGACTTTCGGTAACATTGTTTTTGTACGTTGTGCTTGATGACACAGGAGATTCTTGGGAAGCAGGTACTACACGTGTTATAATATTTGGCTTCTGCTGTGTAGAATATTGATCTTTAGTTAATTTAGAATTGCTATTGTGCAGCTGTTGTTGTGTTTGCCTAAACAAAACATTCTGTTGGTGGATTTGTTGTTGAAGCTGCATTTGCTGTTGATGTTTCATTTGATTCATATCACAGTTATGGTGAACTTGTACTAGTCCATTTGGAAGATGTGTTACACCAATTGGTAAACCTATTGTTTGGTTATTATTTTCTTTTGGGTGTTCGGAATTGTTTTGCTGTTGCAGATGAATTTGATCTTGACCAGAATGGTTAACAGCTATTTGTTGAGGGGCCATCATTCTCGGCTGTGGTCCTTGTGGTGTAAAAAAGTGTTGTACATTTGTCGCACTACTTCCAGACTGTTGACTTACAATTTGTTGGTGACTAGAATATTGTTGAGATTGGTGTAGCGAATGCGGTTGAGGATTTATTACATTATGATTTCTACCAATTATTTGTTGTGAAGGTATAGAACTTGTTCCGCATTGAGATTCATGAACTTTAATTTGAGGTTCTGGTTGCTGTTGTTGGCTCGGATGAGACTGCATTTGAAAATTGGGATTTGTGTACATAACTTGCCCATTTTGAATAATTCTTACCGGTTGACCATTTGGACCAATAACAACTTGTTGTTTCTGAGAATTATTGTTCATTTGTTGTATGTACATATTTTGATTTGGTTGCTGTTGTTGAATCACAGATAATTGCTGTTGACTCACTTGCTCGGAGCCAATAACATGATTATTTCCAGGAACATTCAGTTGAATATTTTGATTATGAAGATTTGAATTTTCAGCACGACAAACAGTTTTAGTGGTCTGGGTTTGTTGTTGATAGTTTGTTTGTGAGTTAGTTATATTTGAATTCTCTTGTATTTCAGGACTACGTACGTTAAGTATTGAACTATGTAGTATGGCAGTTTGATGATCCAGATAACCCGTTGGATCTTCCTTAAAGTTTGGTCTCTTTTTTGAATTTGTTCGACGTTTTTGAGTCTCTTCTTGCCATGGTGGCTGCTGTTGTGGTTGTAAGACATGCTGTTGTGGTAGTGGCGGTACGCGTCCGTTTGAGCTTGCAAGATTACTAACATTTTGTGGTCCAACATTTGTTTGTTGCTGTTGTTGATGTTGTTGCTGATTTAGAATAGAATTTTTTCGCCAAGGTGGAGTTCGCGACACAGTAATATTTGCTATTTTATTATCTGTTTGTGTTTGTGTTTGTGCTTGATATGAAACATCTTGGTTTGGGTTTGGTATAATAGCTGGTACTACCGATCGAGCATTGGTTACAGAATTTTGTTGCACCCTTTGGTTACATTCTGATGGCAAAATATTTAAAGTGGGACTACCACTATAGGTGGCTTGTGGTCCGGGTGATGCTGATAAACTAGAAGAAACTGATGACGTTGAAGCTGGTGAATATTCCTCATTTGTTTTTCGTCTTTTCGTATCTAAAACAGAAAGGAAAAATTTATTAAAAATCAATTGCATTAGAAAAGTAGGTAGGTATATTAAAATTGTTGACTGCAATTAAATTGTATAATGACACGTGCTATAGAAACGAATCAATTAAACACAAAACGATATTATCTAATTTCTGGTAATCTGCACGTATGATCGTAATTAATTTTATAAATGAAAATTACCATATGTACGATGTGAACTAATGTTAATATTTAATTTATGTATGCTGAAGTGGAGAAAGCGCAAATACGGGAATATTTAATACTGTTCTTACTCTATATAATATTTTGCTATTTACCTTTAACTCGTTGATAATATTTTTTTTTAAATCTATGTACTATAAAGGTACACGCGAACCCTACTATTTTCATGGAATTGAAAATATTTGTTTGATTAAAGATCACGGCATTTTATAGGGATAATTATACTTATTGTTTTTTATATGTGCCCACGCAGCGATATTAGGGGTGCTTGTAATTAGCATATTTAAATATTTTTTCTCTTATCATCATATTTGAATTCCTGTAAGGATGTATATTATTATAAAAATTTAACATAATATTGAGCCCATGTAGTACACGAAACCAAAAAAGTGTGTACAATATTGAGCGTGTCAAATATATATTTATTATACGTTACGTTTACAAGTAGAAATATTATTTTGGATTTAAAACGAATTGTAAATTCATTTTAAAATATTACATGATGTTAATCAATAAGTGCGGAAACCAGAAACCTGAACTAAAGTCTTTCTTATTTGCAGTCTTTTTCAATAATAAAATAACAACCCTTTACACCTGGCATCATACAGTTATATTTTTCTTTTTTTTAGTTTAATATTACAGACTGCACATATTTACCTAAAGAATATTAAATGTCATAATAAATAGCTAAATACAGTGTACAAGGAAAAATCGAGTGCACTCACGCATATCGTCGTTTGTTTCTTGATAAATTAATTAGCCAGGGACAGAGTTTAGAAAGTTTATCAAATAATTTCAAAAGGATGTTGTACACATTAGTAGGTATATCTACCATTATATTGAAAATTAAAGAAATAATAATAATCGTCCAAATTAAATTTCGGAGATTTTTAGTTGGACGTCACTGGTTTTCATTAAGGTAAAATCAACTGCTTGACGTGAACAGCATAGCTCACCTCATCATACGTATACTCTTGGTGATATGCATACATAATAAAAACAAAAACAAAAAACCGAACCAACAGTACATATTGCGTGATTCACAAAACACCATATGACATGGGATAAACATCACCCTGCTTTTCCAGCTTTTGATATAATAAACTGTTTTCATGGGGTTTTTCTATTACGCATACCGTATATTTATTGTCAACAACGAAAAAAAAAACTCGTTTAATATTGTACTCATGTATACCAAGAGATAAAGTGGCAAAATTTATACAATGATATACATTTCTTTTTTGTTTTTTTTTTTTTTTATTTTTGTGAAGTATAGCTGATGCACGAGTTATAAAATCCTTTTTGTTTTTTGTTTTTTTTTCTTTTTTTGAGAATTTGTTATATGTACATTTAAGCCAAATTGGTTTAATATGTGCTCATGTAGATAAGGCAAGGTAGGTAAATTGCAATAGGTAAGCCCAACTGAATGAAATATTTACCAATGAGATTTTTCGGTTTTAGTAGCTATCCAATCTGCATGTTATTTTTAAACAAATCATAACTATTTTGTTCCCAAGTACACATTGGTTATTGGCATTTCTGACCAACCCGTTGAAACATTTCAACAACTGTAGTGCGTTTAAGTTTTTCTTGTTATTACTTTACTGGGTATTTAAAATTCAATACCTAAATATTTAGTGAACGTGAAATAAAAAAATCCTATCTTTTTATTTGATTTCCGCTTTTAGGCTTTATCTCTCTCCCTCTGAATATTTATTTGTCGTAATAAAATTCTAACGTTCACATGAAGAATTAATTGGCTTCTTCCTTAGCATAAAAAATATTTGTGAAATATTTCATATTTTTATTCTATATTTCATTGAATACATTTATATTGTAAAATTTCAACATTTGATATATTAGAAATTATTTGAAATCCTAATTGCTCAAATAATTTATTTGTTAATTAGAATTTGGTGTAAATATGGAAGTATTTTTTAGTGAAAAATTTCATATTTTACCCGATATCAGGTTGACGCATCATTGTAATGCGATTGAATTCAAATAATTACTAAGCTTTATGAAACAAAATTTGCATATTGAATGTTTGTAAATATAGCATCTAATAAAATATGATATTGGATGCATGATGCAATAATAATTAAAAGTAAAATCTAACACTATAATCGACATTCAAATCATCAATATAGCAATTATACTTACTAGACATTACTACATTCACCACCTGCTAACATGTCACTAATAAAACTTTCATATACATAAATTCAAACCACCACTTTACAATATAGCCTGTTTAACCCTAGTGTAAATAAGTTTTGATTGGTTTTATAATTGGTTCTTTATAAAAATGTACATAAAAATATATGATTGGTTGATGAACAATGGCTCACGAACAAACAATAAGAAATTTTTAAACATATTACTTTTCAATAATGATTTTTGGTCCTTTACTCAGTTTAACCATTTTTCCACTTAAAAGTATTTACTAATTACATATTTATATAAAAAAAAGTGAAGTAGTGTTGTCATTAACCTTCTGTTAAAATGTAGATTATTCTAAACAATAGTTGATAGTCGATACCAATATATGTTCTTTTCATGTTAATACCAATTATAATATAAAAAACACTCATAAAAAAAATAAAATAAAGGGAATGGGATTGAGAATGATATATGCGCTGATAGACATTCTAGACCACCTATAAACCAACCATTGCTTATAACCATTCTCTGTCGTATAGAAAACGATGATACACCTATAATTAATAAATGGTGTTTGATGTTTATATGATGCCGGAAATGTATACTCAGTAAAGCTGCTGTATACAAAAGCCAGCAATGATACTGAAAACAATAATAATGAAGAATATAAAATATGAATATAATAACACCGTTGACGACAATGATGGATATCAATTAATACATAAATATTAATTTGTCATAATTATAATGGCCTATGGCTGATCTTGGTTAGCATTTCAAAAGAATGAAAAATAGATAAATAAAAAAATAAAATAAAATAAAACAAAAGGAACCCGTGAATGGGCCGAGTATACTCTTGAGTATCGTTCTCCCGCTACCCCAGTCCAATAATTTATTATAATAATTATAATAATAATAAATATGTGGAATAATTTTATATTAGTTTATTTATACGACGATGATAATGAATGATAATAATGATGGGGGAATTTTAATTACAATGATGATGTGCGATAACAATGAGAAATGTTAGCACGTCCGTTTTTTTTTTCTTTTTTTGATGAGTAAAATTAGATAATTAGTAATGTTTGTGTTACGGTTATACGAATCGTAAATTTTTTCGTGTTAATATAATTAATAATAAATGTTGGTAAAATAATAATTTATATATTACTACTGAAATAAACTAAAATTTATAGTTTCTTTGTATTCATATTACTGAATTGTATGAAAATTATTACACACTATACCGCCTGATGTATATAACATGCGCGGATACATTACTCTATATTATATGGTTTAGTGATTTTCGTATTTTATTCATGCATTCAGTACAATCTATTTAAGTAATTTGTTAGTTTTGTTATTAGATTAATTTGGTGTTGGTTATAAATTTTTATGCTTTATACAATATTTCTTAAAAAAAAAAAAAAAAAAATGTATATCGGTCTGTGTATTTAGTATGATATTTCTATTTAGAGATGAAAAAAAAAATATGTAATTGAAATATGTATTATTATCATATTATTATCATAAAAATTAGAATTTTCAGCATTTATTACTAACACAAAAGTACCACAAAATATAATTCAAAAAAGTACTTAATCCTTTAGGCACAGCTACTCAGTTTATTTGCGATATACTTGTAAAAAGATTACAAAAACGATACAAAATTATAGAAAACCTATTCAAATTTATATATATATTTTTTTTTAAGTAAAAAATGACATATTTTGGATAAACAAAGCACAAAAATTATTTCGCAAATCATTCCGTTAGCATTTCGCTCAATATAGTTCGACAATTATAAGCGAAATGCGAACAGAATAGCATTTTCGATAACTTCTGTATATTCTAGTATGGTTTTTAAAAGAAATTCGCAAGTGCTTTAAACTGTAATTAAAGAAAGTATTTAGACAGTATTTAGATATTGTTTATACTTAGAGCTTTTAAACTCCGATATCTTATCTATAAACTGTCTGTAGTATGCATTTAGCTAGCTATAAGATGCCTAAGAGAAATACCTATTAGGTATATATAACTACTCCCCAACGCACTAAGTCTCCTAGTTTTTCAATAAAGAAAACAAACATTTCCCTTCAGATTAAGGTATAGTCTTAAATGTAAACAGAATTTTATTAACTATTACACTGATTACTTTCATATTTAAACAGATTGTTAAAATTTCTAAAGAATACAAGAATATATCATTAATTATTTTAAAAAAAAAACATATAGAGAAAAAATACATATAAAATTACTAAAGAAAAGTATAAACATTCTCTTATACTTACTATATTGCATTCAACTTATAAAAAAAAAAATATTTTCCACTTTTAAAATGTAAAATGTCATTAAAGAAGAATAAGAAATAAAATCTTATTCAAAACCGAATTCCAATTAAACATTTCTACGAAACGAGAACAATACACAAGAAAAACAGTTTTCAAAGTAGTTAGATTCTTTTTCGCTAAAAATTTTATATCGGCAAATTTTTATATTTTCCTTTGAATGAATATGTTACGGAATGAAAAACTAAAAATACTATTTGAAAAAATTAACTCCTCTGATCCCAATTCTTTAACAATTCGAAGGAAATATTTCATTTAAAATGTTTGAATTCCTAATGAAATTCAGTGAACAATAATGAACTGTTCGATTTGATGTTGCCGAATATTCTATTCTCACACTGATAAAACAATATCGTTGTGGTAACTATTGTTATTTTGAATAGAGAAAAATTATAGTTGTAGTCACTATATACGAAACTCCAAATTAAAAAAAAAAAACAATAGTTGACACGAAACATACTTTAGTTGCTGCCACTCAGAGATCAGTCGGATATCCGAAATTTCGAAAAAATATTTTCGGATGTGAATAGAGAAAGTAGCCATTTGGTTTTTCGCCCCATTATGATGAAAAATTTTACCCAATCGTTTCGGTTTCTTTGGGAACTATATTTTATTTTTAGAGGCCGATATTTCCCCTATGAATTATATGGGGATCAGACAACTTCAAATATACTTTTAGCATCTCGGATGGCCTCACATCCGAAAATATTTTTTCGAAATTTCGGATATCCGACTGATCTCTGCTGCCACTATATTTCCCTTTTTTTATCAGTGCATAATTATAATACCTTTCTGTCCAATGACGAAAAACTGTAAAATCATTTGATATGGAAAAATATTTTCAATTACTCAACTAGAAAATCATTAATTATTCACTTGAATGCTTCCTAAAGTCTTCCAATAAGCAATGAAATAAAAAGAAAAAAAAAATTTAGTCGAGAATATTGAAAATAAGTAAAACAAAAAAAAACAAAAGGAAAAAAACAGCATCTTAAACAATAATCAAATTCCGAGACGTTTGATTTTATTTTATTAAAATAAAGTTATTCTGTACGAACTTTAATTAAGAATTTATGAATCTATTTCCAATATAAAAGTGAATATTCACATTAATTTCTATGAATTCTAAAAAGACAAATATGGATAATATATTTTATTATCAATGTTCTCCGAATGTCCGTATAATTTATTGCTAGGTTTTCACATAATTGATTTAATCGGATTTTGTAACCGAAAATAATATTTCCTATAATTATAAATTGACGTAATTGAATAAAATATTTTCTATATCTGCGTAAATAGAAATATGCATTATATTAATGTTGTTGTAGGTATAAAATGTATATACGGGACTACAGATTTGGGTAGTTCGTTTCAATAGTCGCGCGATGACGTGAATATAATTTTGTAATTTGTTTGAATGCTTTTAATAAAATTGAATATTGCGCAAGACCTAATTATATTATATTTAATTTGGTAAAAAAAAAAAAAAAATGTTTATATATTAACACAACATTATAACAGTACCAGGTGAAAAAAAAATTGTTGCTATTGAAAATGAAACCAAAAATTGATATTCATTTAGCAAGCGCGTTGTAACGCATACCATAAAAAAAAAAACTAAATAAAATGAATGTATAATTCATTAATTTTCATGTGTCTAGCGTTAATACTTTCGATATTGTAATAATTTGTTGGTCGTACAAAATATAGATGGAATCGAAACGTCTGTCTGCATAATGTATGTTTGTTACGTGTTTTTATGTACACATCATACACTATGTATGTATATGTCCGCCCGTACATCGGTGATGATGAGCCGAATATATTTGATGATAATTTGTATTAATTACACAAATTGCTGTAATCTGCTTTCATGTTAATTTACGTTTTATAGTATTCAGCAGTTGAACATGTTCATAAATATAAACCATATACAATAATGTATGTGTACATAAATGTAAAATGTACATGTACGTAATGTCACTATATAGAAAATATCTACAATTTCATAATGTTACATTGAATACATATATTTTATATAGGGAATTATACATTGTACACCTATGTGCGTGTATATCTAATGTCAAACCTATATACAGAATATATATGGACAGTATTATATATTGTTTTTATACATAGATATTTATGTATTCAAAACGTTATATGTCTGTTACAATTCTATATAATATTGTGAAAATACAGTTGAGCATATATTTTATAAAATGCATATTCAAAATTCGAACTGACTGCATATATATATACATTGTTCAGCATAAATGGCGACATCAAATGTAATTATAGCCGTGTTCGTGTTAATGAAATGCATGTAATATACGAGATTAAAATTCAATTTATTACATCAATCAATTTATGTTTGGATAAAATTATAGAAATGCATCTATAAACGATGTAATTAATGTACAATGTGTACTCAGCATAGACTATATAATGAGTATCTTTTTTTGATTATTGGGTTGGTGTCACTTTTTATTTTCTCCTTATTTTTAAGCTGCAAAATCCGATAATATATAATAATATTTACGATAAATGTGTGAAGCATCATCTGCACGAGCCAATTTTGGTTTCTAACAACACAATTGTTCTTAAAATTGAAATATAATTGTTGAACATAGACAAAACATTATCTACATAATTGCTTGTTGAAATTTATGAACATTAATCTTCAAATGATTTACTACAGCCAAGTATGATGAATTGCTACAAAAAGGTTTAAGCTTAACTTGGTATTTGAAATTAATGCGTTTGAATTGATAAGCTTCGAAAATCTTACTAGAAACTACTTAAGACCGGTGTCATTATTAAATCAACTAATTTAAATGAAGCATAATAATAGTATTAAATATACAAAATGTAAAATGCGTTTTATTTCAAGTGAGGCAAATGCTGTACGAAGGATGTACAAACACGAACATGAAACTTAAAAGTGGGTAATAAACATGAAAATTATAATAATACCATAAAAAATTTCCCCTTTCAAACCTTTCAACTATACTACATTTTATTTTTTTTAATTTCCGATTGCAATCTAAAATTGTGCATTTTAATATTGCCATCATAATCACCTGACATCAATTCTTTCTTTCCTTCATTTTTTTTTTTTTTTTTGCAATCAAATGCACAATTTTTATTTTGAAATACGGTTCAATATTGTTTTCGTTTTATGCCTTCATTATTTTTATTCGTTTTGTAGATGTGATTTATTTGATAAAAAAACACGCAATTTAAGAATTTGGAATAATTGTGGCAAAAATAAAATAGTTTACGATTAGAATGTAGGTACAATATTTTCCAAATGATTTGATGTACTGAGTTCAAAATCTCCCCGATTGTTTTATTTTGTTCTCTCTTAGTATTCTTTGATATGAATTTGATAAGTTTTATTTATTGATTCAACATTTTTAAATTTGGACAGAAAAAGATTAAAATTTATTTATTTCGCTTTGTGAATTCGTTGGCAGTTTCGATAAACATGCATGATCTTTACATAACTATGTTGTTGAGATATGCAATAATATTATAGAGAAAAAAAAAACAGAAATGAAACAAAACAGACATATACTTATGTATCTAATTTTATTTTATTTTTTAAATATGTAATCATTGTAATAAAAACCAAAATACATATTTTCCTATAATAGCATATATATATTGAGTAAGTAGTAAGCATACCGCACCATAACATTAAAAAGAAGAAAAAAGCTCAAATTGTGTTGTAAAATTAGTTGAACTTTAATAACTTTTTATGATTTCTAAAAGTCACATAAAATCCAAACAAATTTATACACCATTATATTCGAAACCACAATAATAATAATGACAATAAAACCAAATGGCTCAAAACAAAATGTTTATATTTTGATTCTTGTTTAAATCCTCGCAAAAGTCTGAATGACAAGTACAAAAATTGTATTTTTGAATTTCATGTTCATGTTTTTCCGTCTTCTAGACTCTGATTTTTTTTTTATTTTATCTCGTGTTATCGTTTTAGAAATGTTTCGCATTACATGTCGTTGTAAATGTAAGTACTTCAATTTCAAAATATGCATATTGTTCCAGAAATAGATTAGACTTAACAAAAATAAATGAATAGGAAAAATGTTGTTACCGAAGATAACGACAAATAATGTCTCAAAATAAATGAACATTGTCTTGTCAAATATCCAATGTTTTTATTTTTATTTTATTTATTTATTTTTTTTTTTTTCTGTTTTCTTTTTTTATTTTATAATCCCTATTTACTGAATTAATTTTAAATCACAAGCCATCAATTAAATGTAATTAGATAAGTTCTACCATCATACAGCAAACAAAAGAGATAATACTTAAATATATTTTTCAACTAATTGATAATTTGGGTGTTCCGGTCTTTGTTTGTTGTATAAGCCATGTATATACCAATATAGTTAATTGCAAAATGAAAAAAGAGATAAAAGCTGAACACAGCAAGTTTATTTAGTTTTTTTTTCTCTTTTTTTTGTTATATAATATTGTATCTTATATTTATATGTAATATTTCTACATTGATACCAAAAAAGAAAAAAAAAAAAAAATTAAAAGGAGAAAAAAAATCTTAAATAATATGATATTATCTACATTCTGTAACTAATTGTTTCAATTAATTTTGTTGTACGTATTATATTTAATTTATTATCTAATTTTATTATAAAAATAAAACTTACATAAAATTCACTCACATCACACCTGTTCACACAGATTTACATTCGATTTGCTCGATTAAATTCATTTTAGTTGTTTTTTTTTTTATTATTATTTCATAAATAAAATACATAAATAGATTTTCTGATCGCATATTTTATTAGTTTTGTTAGTAATTATAGCACTATATTGATGATGCATCCAGACCCGTATGTAGGTAATTTGTAAAGTTAAAATATAAGTCTTTGAACATCCATTACAAACGTTTCCTTTTGAAATAATAATATGTTATTGTAGGGAGGAAGTAAAAGAGTTTTATTTACAATTGCAAATATCATAATAGAACGATACAAGTCTAACCAATCAACTAGCTAATGGTAAAAATTCTTCTTATAAAGAGAAGTAAAACATAAGCAGCAATTAATATAAATACAACACTATAGGCACAAGATGATTTCACCAGCATCTTATATTGAAGCAATTGGTAAAGAAGAAAATTCATTTTACACTCAATACAAAGAGGTAATGATGTCAGATGTTTGAAACAAAAAAAAATTGTTGTTTTTAGAGTAATAAAAGGTGTTTTTTTAGGTTTACCCTATCTTGCAATCGCTATGACTACTACTCTGCATGCCTCATCCCACGTATTAAATGTAATAAATTGTTAAATGAATTAAATACGTGGCAAACATAATATGGCAGTTCAATCATTTTTGAATTGGTTTGCATTATAAGAAGCATGGTTTGTAGTTTTAGTAGAAAATATATAATGAATATAATAGTCTGCTGTACTCAATTTATTTTGTATCTATTGAATACAATAGTCAACCATCTATTTTATAGATTGAGATGAGATGATATCGCTAAAATAAGAACAAAAATAATATGGAACAATATCAAAATGCTACTCGTACACATTTTTATATGTAATATACAATTGAATTGAAACATAATAATAATCGACATAATGATTGTTGAAAGGAATTTGTTTTTGAATTTATTTATTTATTCGTATCGTACTGGGTAAGCGCAAACACGAGAATATAATTTATAATTTAACTGTGATTATTAAAGCTATTAAGTATTGTTTTATTGTTCAAGTTTAATACTAGTGAATTATTTGATTCTATGATTAAATTTAAATTAAATTTAAATTGGTAAATCAGATATAAACAAAATAAAAAGAAAAATAACAGAAGAAAAATGTAGGCATAAACGACAACGACAATGACGACAACCTCACCCACAACCATTTTCAATAATAAATTATTTTCTTGATGATTTAATCTTCAATGCATTTATTGTTTGAAGCAAACAAAAAAAAACTCGTAGATAATCTATAGATGTAATTTGCCGCTATTTCCTTAAAAAAAATTAAATAAAATAAAAAAAAAAACAGAAAAAAGATTCACTTCTGATAAAATGAAAAAAAATAAGTATTTGGTAGTAAGTTGATATAAATAAATATACCAGCGATAAAGGTAAACCAATATAGGAAATATTTTTATCGTAATTCTTGATGGCAACGAATCTAAATTGAGTATACAGTAAATTCGATTTAAGTAATATGTTTATATGTCGTTAAAGAAAATGTTTACTCGTGCATAAATATTGAGCATTTCGAATCCTGTGAACTTTTAACCAAAATTTATGCACGATTTTTGTTAGTCTAACACGATTTTTACACCTTACAACTATCGATATAATTTATTTATTTTGTTGTGCAGACAAACTCTTCCTCATCATTACATTGATTCATGCATTTGTAAAACATTTTGAGATTGTCAAGATTTTTCATTTTTATGACTTATTTACAATTTAGGATACACTTTGCTCGTGTTTTATTTTTCATCACTGATTTTGGCATCAAGATGAGCGTTCATTTTCTAAGCAAAAAAATTATTTGATCATCTGCACGAACGTCAATGACTCAAGGAAGATTACTGCGAACTTATTCCTATTTCTGAAGGTGAATACAGAAAAGGATTCACGAATCGAAAAACATAATAGAAAGATAATTTAAATATAAATAATTTCTCCGGATAAATTATTTAAATATGTTACTATAAAATTAATCTTAAATTTTGTTCTTTGAAATGTTCTCATGGGAAATAATAAGCCTTTAGAATTTTTGGAAAAATATTTGAAGTACAGATTATATTTTGAAAGAACATTAAAGAATTAATTCTATGAAAAATATTTGAAGTACGGATTATGTTTTGAAAGAATATTAAAGAATTAATTCTGTGAAAAATCTTTGCTCAATTTTAAATTTAGCCCTGATTAAAAATAGGTATGAGAAAATCTATGAAACGTGTCCAAAATATTCAAAATTAATTTTTGTTCCTTGCGTAAGTATTGCGTCTCAAAGAAATAGAATTTTT
>JAABKK020059020.1:0-12593 GCA_011634745.2 Catotricha subobsoleta
ATATTATATAATATTCAAATGAAATATTTTCTTATTAATAAAAAAAAACATAAATTTTTGTTTTTTTTAATGTTTTTCTTGAAGTGTTTTAAACATGTTTTAAACACTTGTTTTAAAACATTTGTTTTAAACAAACCAACCCTGCTAATAATAGAGAAATAAACAAATGAATTATTCATATGTCAAATAATTGAAAGATGGCTAGTTAGACAGTTATTAAATTTGCTCAAAAGAATAATCCTCTAAAGACTCAATTCAATTTTATTTAAAATTCTATATTAAACGAAGCATTTTATGCATGTTATTCTTGTGGCATTATCAAACATTATGTAATTCATGTTTAGCTAATCTTCTATAATCTTGTCATATTTGTTGATGAATACCGTTCTAAATGAGATTTAAAATTTATTTGAAACATGTTTTATACAATAACTGTATAAGCACGGGTATAAGTAATATACATCCACATACGTACATATATAACAAATATGTTTTGATTTTGAAACGAAAAAAAATCAACCCTATTTTTATTGTAAATATTTTAGTTAAAACTAGAACCCTATTAAAATTCGTTTTGGTTATTTTTTTATTTTTTTATTTTTTACACCATGTTAAATAAATATTGTATAGATCTTTGAGCAAAAACATGGGTAGTTAGTTGGTTATGTACAATTGTACAATGTACTACTCGATAGCTTAACTTCTTTTACTTATGCATGTAATGAGTTTCATTTTTGATGCAGGGTTGTTAAAAACTATGAACAAAAAAAAAACATTTATAATCCTTTATGTGGTTCGTTAAGCAAATATTTATAATATTTAAATTAATATAAAGTACAAATATTTTGGTAGATTGCTTGATTCGATTATATTGGGTAAAGCTGATATAAATTTATCGTTTTCACTTCTCGGCAGATATCTTGTTCTTGTATTTTTTTTTATATATTTGATTGTCTAATCCAATATTCCAATAGTCTGGAACAGTTAAATAATAGTGAATAGAATATAATGAAGAAATTGTATTTGAGGAATGGGTAAATAAATTTTAATAAAATTATAAATTAGACATCAGTTGTAAATATAATTTAAGGCAGTTTATTTGACTTCAAAAATAAATATTAAATACAAAGTTTCTAATTTGTGCTCTAATAAAATATTAAGTATCACAATTTAAAATAAAATAAGACAACTATTTAATGTGAAGTAATTAAGCATAGTTTACAAATAGGTTGTTTTCTTTTTACAAAAATTACAAAGAAATTTTTTATATTGGTCCATAAATAGGTTCAGCGTATAAAATTGGCGCACCCGCTCCGTATGATTCTGGTGGTGTTCTAGCATGAAGAAGTCTTTTCGACCTCCTCTTATATCTGTAAGAATAATGAGTAACATTAAATTATAATAATTTTTGGATTTATTTTTTGTTTGATTTTATACTTTTTTGTTAAACAGCATGCTGTACATGTGGCTACTAAAGCAAATATTCCTATTACCCCAGCGAGAATGACCAACCATGTTCCTGGTGAAGCCATAACGCTGGCTGCTGTTAAATTACGCTTCACTGAACACGAATCTATCGAACTAACAGAGTACTTGGCATAAGTCTCTAAAAGTGATTGCTTTATATCGGAAGAATCCATAATGGTTTGCATTTCATATGGTGGCAACACAGAACCATGCCGTGACAATTGAAAGCAAGAACTATTTCAAAAAAAACATTTAATGAATTACGTTTTTTTTCTAGTTCATAAAAAATAAATTTGATAAATATTTTATACCTGGTGGAAGTAAAATCAAGACTTAGATCAGCTTTGGTTAATACCTGTGTATCTAAAATATTCATTTCCAAATCTGATGATTTTAATTCTGCTTGTATATTTCTTGCAAACTCTTCAACAAAACCTTTTACTTCCGATGGTGGTTTAGAAAATACAAATCGTAATAAAGATTTGTCTCGAATAATAAATATTTTTATTTTATTGTGTCGAACGCGTCTTAGCAAATGTGAATTATTAGCTCTAACAATTATCTCAAAATAACCATCAACAAAATCTGCCAAACTTTTTCCAGTGCGAATTTCACCAGTCGCATTATTAAGTATAAACAAATCTTTTACATCTCCAGCTGTTGAATTATCTCTTTTGTAGAATTGAGGAACAAAAGTTGTATTAATAATTTGATAAAATATTGGCCGAGCATCTGGATCCACATCAATAGCATTTACAGTTATTAAAGGATAGTCGATTGGAACATTTAATCGTACACCAAATGTTGGATGCTTCTCATTAAATTCTGGTAAATGATCATCAATGTCAATTACTTTTACTAAAATTTGAATTTCAGATGAATCATAATTATTATATGATTTTCTCGCAATAAGTGAATGTTTTGTGCCATATTTAAAGCATTTAATCGTTAGTAAATATGATGCTGCAATTTCACGGTCTAGCTTTTTCGATGTTGTTATGATTGCCGAATTATTTTCGGTTCTGGTTATTTTAAAAAGATCCTCTTGATTTCCATCAATAAACATATAATCAATTGCGCCATTTTCATTGATATCTTCATCAATTGCTGTTAAATTTCCGACAATTGTTTCTGATGGCTGTTCCTCTAATATGTTCATTTCAAATGGCTGGGAATCCTTTAGTATTTATTAGATTAAAAAATAAAATTATAATCACATTCCAATTTTCATGTATTTTTTGAATAATTATAAATAAATGGTGGTAAATTTATAGTGACTACTTACAACTTCCCGAACAAATCTTGGTTTATGATCATCTATATCTAATATATTTATTCGAAGCACTCGTGTAGCTGCTTGTGGCGGTTGACCGCTATCGGAAACTTCTATTATAACATTATACATAGATTTTGTTTCTCTGTCTAATGGTTTAAGGGTAGTTATAAGACCTGATACCGTATCTATAGTAATTAGAAAATATATATTTTCATTCATTAAAAACATATAAGCTAATATTATTAAATAGTATTATGATAATACCAATTCTAAAGGCTTTCGCATCTTCTATATCATCTTGAATTCTATATGCTAATGTTCCACTTGGTGTAGAAGGATTATCCGGGTCGCTTGCTATTACTTGAAATACCGGTGATGCAATTGTAGCATTCTAAAAATATAAATTATTTATGTATGTAAAATATATAATAGAATATTCTATTTTCAATTAAATATTATTTGAGTTCCTTATCTTTTATTTGCATACTTATTATTCATAAAAACATAAAGAATAAACTGTCATAAGTATATTTTGATTGAACAATTATTAATTCAATATACAAAAACATGTTCAAATTATTCAGACACCATAGTGATAGTCACAACATAATTTTTGAAACCTAATCGATCATAATACTCTTCAGTCGGTATAATTTTGTATATGAGTGCCGGATTATATTCATATCATAATTGTTTATGATTGATTAGTTTATTGTTATATAATACAAATAGGTTAAGACTATGTGTTCATTGCACTTAGAAATAAAATACAATTAAATGCTTACTTCAGTAATATTTGCAATTTGTCCTAATTTTGGTGCTATAAAAAATGGTATTCCATCATTTGCACTGACATCTCCAATATACAGAATAAATATTACATCGCTGTGAAGAGATATTTGCTTTTCCATTTTTCCACCATTGTCTTCACTTCTGTAAAATATTAAAATACAAGTATGTGGTCTTTAATGTTAAAAAGAAATTAATTAAATAATTAAATAATTAAATAATAGTTTACCGAATTATTAATTCATAAGGCTCTGAGCGCCCTTTTCCAGTCAATGGGATCCTTGTTTTAATTTCGCCTGTTTGAGAATTTATTTTTAAAAGTCCATTTGCATCACCTTCGTTTAAGAAATCGTAATGTACTTCACCACCAGGTCCTTCATCTGGATCGAATGCTGTTATATTGAATACATTTGTATTGGAATCTGAATTTTCAGGTATAACTGCGGAATATGATTTTTGTGAAAAACTTGGGGCATTATCATTAACATCGGACACATTAATAATAACTTCGGCAGTTGATCGTCGTGTTTCGGTCGGTTTTCCAGGAGCATCTTCTGCAGTAACTATAAATTTCAGTACTGATATTTTTTCCCTATCAATAGTTTGATTTGGTGCTATTTGAATGACACCCGTTTTATTATCTATCACAAAACTAGCTGCATTTGAACCAGACAGAGCGTATGAAATTGAACTGTAACCAATTTCGTTGTCCAATGTCGTTAGAACCGCATCTAAATCTTTGGCTCGTACTGTTAATATTTTTTCAGGGTATTTCGAATTTTCAATAACAACACCCCGATAAATTTTCTGATCAAATTCTGGCGTATTATCATTAACATTTTCTACAGTTACTTTAACGTTTGATATAGTTTCTCTATTTCCCTCACCACTTCTTGCTTTAACAGAAAACTCGATTTCTGTTTCATTTAGAGCTTCATAATCTAAACGTTTACTAAGTATTATATCACCCGTCCCATCATTTATGCTGAAGAAACCGTATAGATCTGGCTTAATAATTTCAAAACTTCGAATTTTTTGTTCGAGAACTGGATCTTCTGCATAAAGAGTAAATAAAGTACTACCAATAGGCATTTCTTCTTTAACAATGACATTAACTATTGGATGACTACTTGTCCATCCCTTATTTTTAAAAATAGGGTTTATGTCGACAAATGATTGAATATATATTGTAACTTCTGCCGTTGAGAATTGTTTTTCCTTATTGTAAACAGCGTTAACATCAACTGCCTTTATTGTAAGTATTATAACGGCAGCGAGATTATGATTTAAGGTGCTGTTTACTGTTATAACACCAGTCGAACTATTAATAGAAAATGCTGAGCGAAAATCATAAGAAGCTATTGATGTGAGCTGTGTGCCTGTCTTTGAAGCACCTTTGATAGGTTCAATAATAGAATAAACTATTTTTGAATCAAGGTCAGTGTCAGTAGCTGTGGTTTTCAAAACTTCTCCTCCGACATCGGTTCTCTCGGATATATACGCTGTATATGTTGCTTGATTAAATCTGTAAGCATAAAATAAATAAATAAATAACATAAGAAATGAATACACAAACATAATAAATTTTCACGTAACATTTCGTTATAATGATCATAGTTATTTATTTAATGGCTAGATTTAAAGTTAAAATTGTAAATGGCCAGACTCACTTTGGTGGTTTGTCATTAACATCATTTATTTTTACGTAAAGAGTGGTTGTTGCCGTTTCTGGTATGGGAAATCCAGCATCTACTGCATTTATAATTACAGAATATTGATCAGCATTAGTATCCCGGTCAAGTCTTGCTACTGTAGATACTCTAACTAGGCCAGTTCTAAACATTAATAAACATTTATGTTATTATTATTAATTATTGCAAATTATTAAAATTGAATGTATTAATACCTTTCGTCAATAATAAAATTATCATTTGCTCCAACTATTCTGTAGGTTAGTAAAGCATCTAAACCATCAGGATCGGTGGCTGATACTGTTGTTAAATTATAACCAGGGGGAGCATTTTCAGGTATTGATACTCTGTATCTTGGAGGTCCGGGAATATCACCTTTTTCTAGACCGGTAAAACGACCCTTAAATACTGGACGCTGATTTCCAGATATTCCAACGCGTATAAGCACCCTTGTTGTATTTTTTAAAGGCGGTTTACCGTAATCAGTAGCAGCAACAATCATTTCATATTGTCCCCGTTCCGTATCCATAGAATTTACTGGTTCTTCAATTTTTATTTCGCCAGTTTCAGAGTCAATTGAAAATACGTGTCCTGAAATACTATTCTCAGATTCAATTGAATACATTACCTTACCACCACCTTGTGTTGGTCCATCTTCATCTATGGCACGTACAAAAAACTGTGGTTCAAAATCTTTAGCTCCTTCTCTTATAGTTCGAGTATATTCTAAGCTTTCGAATGCTGGAGCATTATCGTTGATGTCAACAACATTCACATATAAATTAGCATTTGTTTCCAGATCACCGCCATCAATGGCAACAATTGATAGACTATAGCTTTTCTGTTGTTCATAATCTAATTTCTTTTTAACAAATAGTCCTCCAGAATACTTATCGGTATCAAAGTACTCTGATCCGAATCCCTTTAATACGTAAGTTATTTTTCCAAAATTTCCACTATCTTTGTCTTTTGCGGAAATATCCGCAATTTTTGTACCTATTTCTGAATTTTCTTTAATGTATGGATTGTAAGTTGGGTAATCGAAAATTGGAGCATTATCATTAACATCTTGTAAATAAGCTGTGATTCGTGACATTGATAAATCCATTTCGTTAACAGATGCTATTAGATCAAATCGAAGAGTTCTTAATTTAATATCTTCAACATCGTAATCTAATTTCGATGGATCCATAACCTTTACAACGACGGGTGTTCGACCCTCTCCTAAAATTGGACTTACTTCGAAAATATTTTCAGCGTTCAAAACATTTCTTAATGATAAATTATATTGACTATTCACTCCCAAATCTCTGTCAATAACATATATTGACAAGCCTGGTAACGGTGTATCTCGTTCTAAGTTTTCAGGAATATATATCTCAAAATGCTGTTCATTAAATTCAGGAAGATGATCATCCACATCAGTTACAACAACTGTAATTTGTGTTACTGCAAAATCTGCTGGAACTTCGTTGTTAATAAGTTCAGTAGCTTTAACATTAAATGTATAAACTCCACCGTTTTGAAGAATGTCGGGGTCTTCTCGATCAATAGGAATATCAGTTGTGTACAGTATGGCCTTACCTTCACCAGGTTTACCTATAACCTCCAGTTTGAAATGTCCTTTATATTCATTTTCTAATGATAACATAATTGATCTAGGACTACCAGTATCTCCATCAGTAGCTGAAACAACTAATATAGACGAATCCTCGGGCATATTTTCTTGTATAGTGGTTGAGTATGGTGCATTCATAAATATTGGCGGTTGATCTTGAATATCAACAATATTAACAGAAATTGTAGCAAAAGCCGACAATGAATTTACATATGCTCCATCTTTGGCAATTAATGTTAAAATATACGATGGACGGGTTTCAAAATCCAACGCCTTAAGTAATGTTATTATGGCTGTAAAATTACCATCACTTATTTTATCTGTGTCAACGTGAAATGTATCACAAACATCTGAATCTTTGTCTGTAAAACATGATAGAGTAATATCTGCATTTCGTCCTTCATCTTTATCGGTAACAATAATATTAGGCGAAACCTCAATAACACTACCTAAAGTCGTTGCTTCACTAATACTCGATGAATATGGACGGCCAATAAATACTGGTGGATTATCATTATAGTCTCGAATTGATATTTCGCGTCGCAATGAAACCGTATTTGGTTCAGTTCCTAATACACCTTCGTCTGTATAATAAATAAATAATTGTAATTTCTTTTTTGTACTTTTCGCACTTGCACTAGATTTAAATAGGCAGTGGTAATGTATTTCTTATTTAATAATAATTTGTTATCATTGAATTGAAAAATTGCAGAAAAACCTTCAGGGCATTTAATTTTGTAAAACGTAAGACACTGAATTTAGTGAGAGTTGAAAGCTTATATATCTTTAATATTTCTATTGGAATAGATAGTAAATAAAAGACCTACATTACACACAATATACATATATGTAAATGAAATTGGATAATAGAGCAATTTGTTAGCTTGTGCTAGAGAAAATTACTATATCAGCTATTAGCAATTTATAAATTTGAATGAATCACGCATTTAAAAAAAATTAATTACACTTTCTTCAACTTTTTCTAGTGCTTAATATAATAATATTCAAACTGGAACTTTGTCTACATTTAAAACGAAGGTCGACACTGTAGTATAGAATATTTTCAGAAGGCTTTAAATTTACATTTATCAAACTAGAAATCATAATATATTTATAAATTTAAACATTACGGTCTTTTTAAAACTAGGTGTAAATAAGTAATATGTAAGTTTTTACAATGTTTACAGGGAAGAAATAATATGAGTAATCGTTAAAATTAAATTAATTATGCTTGCATTCACCCATGTAGAGCAAACATTATATGGGTAATTCCTCAGTAAAACGGAAGACCTGTAAATTGTCTAACGTTTGTTAATAACTTTTATCCGTGGACCCGTCGTCTACATTTTGCATAAAAATTCTTCCCAAAACATGGTCAAGAAGCCTTGCAGCTCTTTTAATTCCAGAGCTATTAACTATCCAAAAAATTCTCTTTTCGTTAGGCGCGTTACATGTGCTGTGGAATTTCCCATATACCAATAAATATTTATTATTGTATAATAATTGCAAATAATCCAAAGAGTAATAATGATGATTTTCAATATAATATATTAGTCTGATTTATGAGGAAAAAAGGTATTATATATGTTGGATAATTTTATATGTATATATAATTTGCATAGCAGCTGAACCTGAATTTAATATCATCATTTTATAAATATTAAAGAAAACTGCACATTTAACAGTAAATCTTGTCCATAACATCAATAAATATCGTACTTAATAAATAGTTATAAAGTATATATAAACATTAATTATGCTAAATATGTAAATACTGTAATTAGGGAATATATAAACAAAATGTAAATAATTTTGTATGTAATTGCTACAAGCAATACGATGGGGATCAGCATATAAATATTGCATATTTCATTTAATTATTTTTTAATTTTATTTTATTTTTCTTTACCTGTAATACTAATTATAACTTCAACTAAGTCTTGTTTCTCGCGATCCAATTCTTGCCTTAAACGTACAACGCCTGTATCTCTATCAACACTAAACACAGGTCCAGATATACTATATCGAATAGTACCGCCTTCAGGATCAACGCCTAAAAAAACAATAAGATTTCTTGTCATGTATGGAAATATCTTAATGAATAAGATCTTTATTTGTATTTAATATTTTTACATTGTTGTAGAAACAAGATACCAGTAACACATATTATTGGAAAAAAAAATCCGTTACAAGTTTTTTTTTATTTTTATTTGTTTTATATAAATATTCTCGTTTTATTCGTAATTTAAATATTTCTTTCTTTCTTTCATTTTTTTTTCTTTATTTTTATATAAATATTAATACCTATTTAAAAAAAACGATAGGAAGACACATGTATAAAGAGCAGATATAGAAAATAACAAAAATGTAAACTGTGTTTAATAAGTAGAAAGACCAAAAAAAAAACGAACAAACAAATAAACGTAACTATTTGCATTCATTTCTCTGGGAAATTTTAATAATTGTACATAATAAAAATAAATAAATAATTTAATTTGTGATGATGTGGGTGTAACACGTAAAAGTGTGTAATTAATATTGGTCACAACAATAAATAACATTGTACGCGTCTGTAATAATAAGTAAATTAAATAATAATAAAATTTGAATAATTCATTAAAATTCGATAAATGTAATGTTAATAATAAGTTTTTATGGTATATTATCTGCACAACATCTATAATTGTTAATAACTTAAAAACATAATTCATTTCTATAATATATTATTATTTTTTATATAAGTAATAAGTATATGAACGTAGCGTTCATGACTTCATATACCTCTTAGATAATATGATGTAATACTTTATAATTAGGTGAATATTTTTTTTTCACGCTATATTGTAACGAAAATAGTTTCTGTTACGGTATTGTTGAAAAAAACATTTAAAATTTTCACACGCAATTCATGTTTTTTTCTTTCATCTTTTATTTCTTGTTATTCTTTTCTTCCATAAAATCTTACCTCTTAATTGGTAAATAGGACTTTCTACGGGTGTATTTTCAGATAAACTGAATCGGGACATATCACCAGAGCCCGGAACAAATTGTGGTGGTCGATTGAGTATTTGACATTGTACTATTGATTCTCTAGTAATAACACATAAAGTTACAACTATCAAGACACTATTTATTAAATTATTAATCATCATAATTTTATTAGAAACCATTATACACAAATATGTGTGATAGCATTATGTGTTTTGTTCGCACTATTATTTTATATGTAAATAAAAAGAAATAGTTCACACATTAATAAACCATTCTTATATTCCGTATCGTATTCATTAATAATAAAAACAATGAAGTTGTAATTTATTTTCAGTTTTCACAATTCACATATAAATTGCGGTCATCTCATCATACAATTTTCTACTTAAATTGGTACACAATGCATAAATCCGGACCATACAAAAATAAATAAAAATATTTTTTGTTAAGATGTGTGACTAATATGGCCACCTAAACACAACTGTAAACTAATCACTGATGATTTTTTGTATTTGTTGTTAAATTGTGAATTTTTATTTTCACTTGAAAGATAACTTTATAATTTTAACTAAATTCTTAATGACTAAAACTAATATTTTATAATTCATTTATTTTCTATTCGATGATGATTTTAATTTATAAAAATAATTAAAAAGTACCCAAAAAAAACCTTCGACGCAAATAATTTAAAACAGGTACCGAAATATTATTCTTGTTGACGTGTTAGAGTTAAAATTTAGTCATACGAAAAATAATGTTCGTGCTCTTTATCCAAAGCTTGTTTCACTAACACTAACTTCTCTTTACCTTGATCATTTACACGTACCCTCTTACTCACAAGATATACGACCATGCAGACCACTATTCAATTTTAAAATTAAAATAATCGATTTTTCTTGTCTTTCTCTTTCACAGTTTTTATATATTTATATTCTTATACATTCTTCTAAATTGTTATGTACATTTGTCTTTTTCATCTGCACGAAACAGTTGATTTAGATTTTGATTACTTATATAAACAAAAAAATAACGTAGACCTTATTCCATTCAGGTGGAATAAAGTTGAATGCTTGCATGTATTATACGGTTGGTTTCTTTTAAATAGAAATAGCAGTCAAAGAGGAATACAGAATTTGTTTAGAATAAGACATAGCAAGCTAGAAAAATTGAAATTTTATTTTAATGCCATGTGATAGTTTTAATTGGATTACTTATACAACAATAAGATGTTCGGTTATATATATATATATTTTTAATTTTTAAAACGGTTTTTATTTCATGTACAACTAAACATCTATACAGCTTGTTATTTCTATTTCTTTCACTTAAACAATAACATAGCCAAATGTGATGTTTCATTGTATCAAAGAAACAATGAAAATACTACATGTAATTAGGAAATACTTGACGTAGTATACATTATGGCGAATTAATATTGTTGGGTTCGTCGTTTTTCTTTTGTAACTAAGTCTTTTGAATAAATTGATTTAATTCGTTTTTAATTATAAGTATATAGGCTATAATTGCATATTTTTACTTTTCGTTAATAGACTTTATGTCCATATATATGATAGTGATTTGTAAAAATTGTTTTGCTTCATTTAATAAAATATATAAGCAATTACTTTAAAACTTGTGATTTCTTATTTATTTGTTTAAAATCCATACTATTTTTTAGCTCTGGAATTTAAGTACATATGTAGTCCGATTCTAATTTAAAAATCTTTTTACAAACACGTGTGCTTGGCGATGAGCCGTGACTTACAGCAGATATATTTGTGCATTTTTACTGTCTTTACGATGATCAATAAATAATACCTACGTGTTAAGCCATGTTAAGGGCCATTTTTTCAATCATGGTTTAATTTTAAACTGAGTTTAGATGCCCAGTTTTGGTGGTTTAAACTCAATTTTTTTTTTTAAATATATGCGAACTATCAAGTCAAACTTTCGTTAAGTTTTAAACTCAGTTTAAACCATGATTGATAAAATGACCCTAAATCTGTCAAAATTCATAGCAATTGTGCTAAACTTTAATACATTTAACGCGGTTTAACACGTATTTAACACATTTCACATGCGAAACCTTTGTATAATTATTTAAAATAACAATTAATTAGAAAAAAATTGTGTGAATTTTGACCACTTTTTTCTGGATCTCAGGACTGAGTGGGCGGATATTGATGATCGATATACCAAAAGACGCAGAATTTTTTAGTTAAAAAATACATACTGTCTTTTTTTTAACCGCGAGGATTTTTTTTTGTCACGAAACTAATCTTAGTTATGTTTATTAAATAAAAACATTTTTTATATTGCATAATTCATTTTTAATACATAAATAGTTAAATGAAATAGCTTATCTTTGTATTTTATCAGCAGTGTAATCAAAATAGATAGGAAAAAAAAATCTCTGAAACATTTCAGTAAAAAATAAAAGAATAAAATAAAACTAATTATAGAAAAAAAACTTACATATAGTTGTTTTTGTTAATATGAAGCGTCTAAACTAAAACATATATATATTAAAAATTTAAAATAGCCGTTTAAATTTAGAAAATATAACTCTTAAAATATAATTTGAATACTTTTATTTTAAGCAAGAAACTAAAAATAAAACAATTTATGTACCAATTGGTAAATATCTTTGATTAAATGGATGTTTCGGTTGATCTGTATAGAGACGCGGTTGAACAGGAAAATATTGATTGTCTTTAACGGTTGTTAAACTTGGAAATAGAACTCTCTGATACGTGCTTGT
>JAABKK020059041.1:0-34960 GCA_011634745.2 Catotricha subobsoleta
TCGGGGATGCGTAATGGGCCCGCTTGATGGCCTGAATGCAGGATTTTATCCACCCCTTTTAATCCAATCCAATCCAAATCCATGCTCTTCAAAATAATTCGCCAGCAGTTCCTATTCAGGAAAAGGTGATCAGAACTGTCAAACGCATAGAAAAGGTGTCGCGAACTCTCGAATTGCTTATTCTGATTGAATCAGTTCTGATCACCTTTTTCTACATAGAAACTACTGCCGCCTTTAGTGAGCATGCAGATCGCGAATTAGAGATGAGCGACGGATAACCTTCGATGACCATCTATCATCTTATTAGATGAAAATGAAAATTCATCTGGTTTTAATTACTTACGTATTTTACTAGCGAGATTTAAAATGGAATAATAATTTGGAAAATATAAAAAAATTCGCTCGTGAAATGAAATTTGTGGAATCATTTTTTTCACTACCTCATTTCGTTATTGGTCAATTTTTGTATGTAAAATTTCATTTCACGCAAACAGGAAACCGGCCTTTAAATTATGCAACACTGAATTGAAAATACGAATTAGTTTTATGGCATTATTTTCGTTATCTTATTCTTCGATTTTCTAAATATTTATTTGTGTGTGTTTTTGTTTTTGTTTTATTTAAGATAGTCTCTTTTCGTTCTGTTTAGATGAGTGGATGTATTTGGTTTTTAGAATAATTAACATTAAATTCTGGCTTTCAGAAATAATTTAATGTAAATAAATTAATAGCAAGTATATACTTCTCTGTGTTGATTATGAAAATATTTCGAAATACGGATGAATTGTTTCGTGAAAAATCTTTATGATCGGTGAGAAATCGATTTAGATTTTTTGCAAATGATTTGTGATTTCGCTTTTATTTATTAATTGATATTTATCTTATTTTCACAAAATCCAAAACAAATATTAACCATTTTGATTTATAAAAAATTACTTATAACATTTTGTAAGAATGGCATTTGCAATTGCATCGAAAATAATTTTAGAACCCCTGAGTTTGAAAATATTTATATATTAATTATTTTTTGTTTGTCAAAAGTTCTCGATTAAAAAACGATAAAAGTCTGTTTCTAAATTTGAATTTAAAAGATTATTCTGGACAAATGTTGGTAGATATTCATTCATTTCTATTTCGTTTAATCTCGTAATAAAAACAACTAATTTTACTTATTTTCATTTGATGTCATACGTTTTTTATGATTTTGATTTTTTTTTTTGTATTTTTTCTTTTTTGTTTAGTTTTTTAGTTTTTGTTTATTTTTTGTTTTATATTCAAATCAATGGCTAAACTTTTCAGTATATGTTTAATAATAATATTAATAGTTTAATTTTTAAAACTAATTAGAATTAGAAGAAATATATCTACTATAAAAACATTGACTCTAAATTGATCGGTCCGTTTGCATGTGTATTTGACTTTGTGGGTGTGTGTTGGCATAAATTCATATAAATTTAAATTTTTTGATTTTAAGCTTCATTTAAAAGGCAGCGCGAGCATTTTCTATTATTTCATCGAAAATTGAATGGTTTTCCGTTTTTAGTTTACGAAATCAATACTTGTAATGAATGGAAAATGTAAATAAATTTATATTAGCCGCTGGGTTTTCATATGCGCATGCAAACAATCCTCTATTATTCTAAAAAAAATAACTTTTTATTCCAAAAAGAAAAACATTATATATTTTGTTCCCTTCATCCATTCACGCGCCTGTTTCACAATTTAGTAAATAGTAAATTCCTATTATGAGACATCTACTCATTAAGGGTGCGATCGAAAAACAGAAAATGTTTTATTTTCAAAGTTCTGTATTGAAAAAAGTGGTTAAAAAAAAATCAGGCGTTATCCATTTTTTTAAACCCTACCCCTAACTTGAACTTTTGACGTTTGTGTAAAAAAATTAAAAAAAAAAAATTGCGGAATTTTGAAAAATCTAATGATGCAGAAAGTTCCATTTCTTACACCAGAGAGTTTGTTCTGGAGTTCATCAAGACGGCACTTTCTGCATCGTTAGATTTTTAAATTCCGACATTTTTTTTTTCAGTTTTTCATACAAGCGTCAAAAGTTTAGGGGGTGTGAAGGAAGGTTAGAGGCGGGGTTTTGAATGCTGCCAAAATCTTCTTCTTTTTTTTTTTACTTTTCCACGCTTTTTTTAATACATGACCTTGAAAGTAAAACATTTTCTGTTATTCGATCACCCACTTACTCATTCCATAAATTCTACAATTTTTTTTTTTTTTTTAGATTTTATTTGCATATTTTACTACTCTTAAATTAATGTTTTTTTTTTTTTTTTTTGTTTATCTAACGACTAATATTTCTTAAACGTACCACACAACATTATACGTATATTAGATTTAGTTAAAGTAGATTATAGCAATACTTAGTAACATTTATGTTTATTAAATTAATAAAAAAAAAATGATTACAAAAAAAAATCAAGTTTATGAAAATTTTATTTGGATTTTTTGGTTATTTAAATATAAGAAAAATTCAATTTTTCCCAAGTAAGTATATAAATATTTTTTTTTTCTTTTTAAAAAAGTGGGAAAATTATTTTTGTGTTTTTTTTTCTTTCTTTTCTTTCCCAGCATTTTATGTGTGTGTGTGTGTGTTTTCTTGGGATATTTTTATTTTTATATTACAAATATATTATTATTAATAATAATTAATAAATCACATTTATTAAAATCTAATTACGTATAAAAATTTATTTTTTTGTAAAAAAAAAATTCAAGTTTTTTTCTTTTTTTTTTAGGTTATTTGGGAAACTATGGGTTGTAGTTTTAATAATTTTCCACAAAAATAACATTTTAATTAAGTTGATTTAATTTTGAAAACACTAGGTTTTGAATGAATAAAAAACAAAAAAAAAAAATGAAAATATAGTTGTTTGTCTTTATGACAATTATGCAATTATGAATGTTGTTTTTTTTTATTTGCCATCAACTAACGCATTATAATTTTTATATTGTTGTAAGCATAAAGGCCGTGCTACAATGACCATCGTATACGACGTGAATGATCGTAAACATAGTGAAAATCGTTTAGCAATCAATATTCACCGTGGTTGCAATACTGCATTTGGTGCAAATAAAATGAATCAAACAAGATTTTAACTATAGTTTATATGTCAAATAACTTAATACGTCGAAATTGCCAGTTCTGCGCAACATTATACACATTTTTTCACTCGTTTCTATTTGTATAAATATGCGGATGCACAGATGAAGAGAAGAATTTTCATACTGCCACAATCAAGTTGTTGCGACTATACGATCGTTTACGCAATAAACGATGCGGTCAATGTAACAGTTACGTTAATGCTTAAAATTTTTTTTGACTGAGTTAGAATTTCACAACTAAATGATTATTAATAAATATGAAAACTTTAAATTTTCTTTTTAAATAATTTGATTATTGGAAATGAATATATGACCACAATAATGTGTTTATAAGTATATCGTTTTTTTGTTGTACGTTTACCGCTTTGTTTTTTTTCATTTTAATTGTTGTTTTTTTCTCTTTTGGTTCAGCAACATGAATTAAAGAGTTCTTAAATAAAACTGAGCATTATTTTACGATGAACATCGTGAATAAAAACTATAGATTATTAATTGGCAATGTTGAATGGTTTCAAATGGTATGTAATGTTATTCATAATCGTATAAGTAGTAAATATTGAAATGATTAAAATTAAATAAAAAAAATAAGATACATTTATTTTGGATCTTACGTGGTTTTGAATATTGCTATATATGTGTTAAAAATAAAACTAAAAGGAAACAAAAAAAAACAAAAACAAAAACAAAAACCAATCGGGAAATTAATTAAGTAGAACCAATTAACTAAGCTATATTATATCAGCGTTTATTAAATAATATATTAATTATACAGTGTTAGTATTTTATATTAGCTTAGTCTCTTAACTCTTTAAAACACTTAGTTAAATAATTATTAATGTTTATTATTATGTATTTTTATTATTATTTTATTATTATTATTAATGTTTATTATTATTATTAATGTTTATTATTATGTATTTTTATTATTAATATTATTATTATTATGGACTAGAGAGAGCTGCAATTACCACGGTTGGCATTTTGGTAAATTTTAAAATATTTATATATAAATGCTAGCGCAAACATTTTTAAAGTTGATTGAAATTATTGCTGGATTGCACCCAACGTGCTGTATCTGGCCGAACCGTCAACTATATTGGACCATAGTCACTAAGCGCTTGACCAGGCTGTGGACCAGGTAACGTAACAACCACAGAGACGGCGCGTGGGTCAATAACGGAACCAGTTGTTCCGCCGGTAACCGAGGCACCGCCTATGTCTCCAGGTCATACATGACTTGGTGGTTGTTTGAGAACGTGATGATGCAAATGATGGTGACTTGTCGATGCAACACTACCAACGGCACCTTGTGTATAAGGTGTTGCAAGTAATGAAGCTGCAGCTGAACCAGGTACACCCATACCAGAACCAGCATATGGATATGGAACGGGTGGTCGTTGTTTTATTAATGCTTGATTAGCACCAGTTCTGTCTGGTGAACCGAATAATCGTCTCCATAGTCGTTTCCATGAATCAACTGTTTTGCCTGACCATATCCAAACACCGGACGTTATACCAACAGCTAATGCCATAAAATATTTTAACATTAACAATGAATAAAGTGGTTTTCTTCGGATACCAATGCCTGCTTTACATGGACATGCTTGACCAACAATCCAATCCTCATAGAATGCTGCTTCATATAAACTACAACCAATAACAATTGTGGCCGGTACAGTATACAAAACACTAAATATACCGATACGTATCATGAGTTTCTCTAATTTGTCAGCTTTTGCTCCAGCTCCAATTCCACCTTGCTGTTTGATTACAGAGCGAATGCGAAATAATGATACAAATCCAGCCATCAAAAATGTGGTACCAACAACTAAGTACACAAACAATGGTGCCAGAACAAATGTTTTCAAGTGCTCTGTATTCAAATTGCCAACATAACAAATTCCAGCCACAGGATCGCCATCAACCGCTTGCATTAAAACCACTGCAACACTTTGAATAGTTGGAATTAGCCAAGCTGCCAAATGAAAATATTGTGAGTGCTTGGCAATAGATTCATTGCCCCACTTCAAACCGGCTGCTAAGAACCACGTAAATGATAATACCACCCACCATATTGAAGATGCCATACCAAAGAAATAAATGAGCAGAAATATTAATGTACATGAGCTTGGTCCAGTTGACGAATATTTTATAGCTCGACCATCGCAAGCAACTTCTTCATGTCCCAAGAATACTCGATACAAGTAGCCAATCGCTACCATAAAATAGCAAAGTGATAAGAAAACTATTGGCCTTTCAGGATATTTGAACCTTTCTGTGTCGATGATGAATGTGGTTAGTGTCATTAGTGTGCTTACGAAGCACATTCCGGACCACAGGGCTATCCAAACGCCCGCGAACTCTTTTTCTTCTCGGTTGAAGAACGCTCCCCGGCAAGGTATTCCGCAATTTGGTGCGGTTCCGATTTTTGCGACACTTGTATTGTACCACATGTTGTCCTTCCCCAGAGGTACTAGCGGTGCCTTGCATGTGCACTCGCAATTCTTTGTTGTTGTTATTGGGTTTTTTTCCCCTGGGGTATTTTGGCAGTTTTTTGAATTTTTTCCTTTACATTTGTTTTCTTTTTGGCTAATTGGTTTCTTCGCACCACCTGTCATTGTTGTACCACTGCTTCCACCGCTAGCACCACCTGAAGGCATATGACCAGAATCTTTTTCTTTATTATAACCATCTGGCTGCATACATAAAACGTCTTGATCTTGATTCTCTGGGAAACGTTCGCAAGCCATTCGTTCAGGCCAAGGAAAATTATACTTTTGCATTATTGGTGCACAACCAGAACGTGTTCTTTCGCATACTGATCGACATACAGGCAATGGCTTATGATAATCTTCTATACATATTGGCATATACAATGAACACAAGAAAAACTTTAAATCTGGTGAACATTTCATTTCAACCAATGGAAAAAATTGATTTGCTTCCAATCCAGCTTCTTCCTGTGTGTCATGATTCATTTCATTTGGAAACGATGTTAAATTGTAACCAATTCCACGACACATTGAAATTTTTATTTCTTCACATCGTGAATTCGGATCTCGTGGTATTGGTGGAATTTGTGGTGCTGGACTAACACCACTACCATGTAATAAACTATCTCCCTTAACATTATAATAAATCAATGAAAATACTAATAAAACTATGGCGACTTTATTGCACGTCATTTTTCTCCTGTTTTTATATTGTAAATATTATCCGTTCGCTGTTCGCGCGAATAGAATAAGTTGAAATTTTTTCGTTTAATTTTTATTGTAAGTCATCCAACGTATTACGTTTAATATTCTTGCATATTTATTGTATCCATGTGTGTGGTTTTATGATGAGAAGTACATTGTCTCCATCTGTAAATAAAATAAAAGAGAAAAATTACAAATTAGAAAATATTGTAAACTGTTATTTAGCACTTTGATTGTATGTATAAAGGATAGATCAATCTTGATTTAACATCGAAATAAATAACAACCGACAGAAAATATTAAAATCTAAATGTGAACATTGTACCCATAATTGCGAATGTCTCTACTGGCAACTTAACTTATTAACTAGATATATATATTCTGTATTAATTTATCAAAATTGCTTGTGACAGCTGTAATTGATTTCTGTACAATATATATCTAATATGAAGATGAATATAAAAAAAAAAAGAACAGAAAAAAAATTAGAGGTTTTTTCTGGGAATTATAATATTAAGTAAGTATATTTGGTTTTATATGTGATTTGTTGATGACATACAAGAAAAAAAATTCCATTATTATTTTCAGTTGCACATATAGTTTAAAAATAGGTGAATGTCTTTAAAAACAAAATAAAAAAATTAATATATTATTTATCTTGATCATGAACATTTTTTTGGAGGATCAGTTAATTTAGTTTTTAAGTGAAATATATATGTTAACGTTTCTACCACACGTACAAAGACGTATATACCAACAAGCAACAACCTATAAAAACTACATAATCTAAATCATAATTCTCATAAACAGGAAATACTTAAATCCGGAATTACATTAAAGTTAATTTTCAGTCGAAAATTAACGCACTCCATTATAAACACAAAATGAAGCGATAAGCTATACAGACATATAAAATTTATAATACATAATATGTAATAATAATAATAATAATATACATAATAACCTGAAATTATTAAAATCAATAATAAAATTATGGTCGCACGCATAAGTGTTTATAGATAATAACATATATATAATATACGTGTATATATTGTATATAGTAAATGACTTGTGCCTAGCTATAATTGTACCCTACTACTACTACTACTATATTGCGATATTATAATACCATCGACTCTTATAAAAATTTCAATGCATTATACACTATATGTATAATCTGCTATATACAGGTATTATAAATATGAAAAATATGTATATGGACTATATGGTGATTTTTAGTTTGGTAACTAGTTTGGTTGGCATGGACAAAACATATGGTCCGGTTCTCATTCAATTGTTAGGTGGAACATTTTTATTAAGTATTTATGCACTTTTGTTAAGCATTGGCAGAAAAAAAATGTTTTTTTTTATTATTATCTCTTTGTATATATGAGTACATATTTGTTTTATTTGCGCGTAAGAGGTTCTTTGGTCATTCATCAATATGAGATATATATTTATCTAATCGATATTTTATAAGTTGAAAATACGATTTGATGAAGAAAATAGTTTTCACTTAAAATGATATTGATAAATAATAGGTTATTGTCCATATATACATTAATACCTACTAGGCATAATGAATAAACAACAACTTGAACAGAAAAAAATATTTTTTTTTTTTAATTATCAGGTGTTTGACGAAAGATATTGCATCAACATTATGATGATATGTATATAAGAAGAAGTGCAAAATGTGATATATTCATACAAAAAATGTTGCTTATGAATACCACCTCTAAAATAGAGGTATTTTTAAAGATGAAAATAGAGGTATTTGATAAGAGTGAAAGAGATACCTAATATGCTATTTGACTGGAGCAAAGAAAAATCATCTCTTGTGCTTCTTGTTATAGATATTCTCTGGTCCCTATAAGCAAGTAGTCTCGAAATAGTCTATAAACCGTCTATTCTATATATACGGTCTAATGTCCGTTTATAGACGGTCTATAGACTGTCATTGGTCTATAAACTGTTTTTGCTCTATAAACCGTTTATAAACGGGACATTAGACGGTATATATAGACGGTTTACAGACTAATTCGAGACTACTTGCTTATAGGGATACGATTCACTAGAATATTAGAACTTTTAAATTTAGATTCCAATAACAGATGCTTAACAAAAAACAAAAAAACATACATTTAATTTTTGGAAAAAAAATATTATAAATTTTAAATTAATATGTACTACCCACCCCCGAAAGCCCTACCCTGTCTGTTTTTTTTTGTTGTGTCTATTTAAGTTGAATATTCTAAAAAAAAATGTATCGTGTTGCATTTGGCAATTGGATTCCATTCTGGATATTATTATTTATATTTAAACAAACAGTGTTTTTTTTTTTCATCTCTCAATTCTTTAGTGTTCCAAGGTATATACACAAATAACTTGAATAAAAAAAACGAAAAAAAAAGAAATGACATCAAAAAAAACGAAAAAAAAAATTAAAATATAGAAACACAAAAAAAAAAAAAATTTCAAGGATAGTTTGGTAAACAATGAAAAATGGTCTTCAGACTCAAAACATACATTTGAGATTCTAAAACACAACGGGGAATCTCTTGTGTATGGACTATAACACCGGCTATCTATTCTATATATCATTTTTTTCCCCTCTCTCTCTCTCTCTCTGTCTCTCTCTCTTTTCTTTCTGGTAAAATAATATTACATATTATTTTTTTTGTGTGCACCTTTTATAAGATTCATATAAAAGATACCTACTTAGAAAATCAATATATAAAATAAAACATGCACACACAGCACACACAAAAATAATAATAATAATAAAAAAAAAAAACTATTATATATGTTAGCAGACCCAAAACTAAAAAGAACCCAGGTATGGAGATGATGTTGGATACGTAATATGATGGTTAGTGAGTTGCAGTTTGCAGTTGTTATAGAATGATGTAGTGGCTGCATGAGACCACCACATAAACCGGTCTTTATTTGATGAAAGAGATAAAACCAAAATAAAAAAAATAACAAAAACAAAAAAACAAAAATAAGAAACAAAATATTGTTTAAACAAGAACGAAGCATAAAGTTTGTTTTATTAATTAATTTTTTTTTTTTTGTATTTTTTTTTTGAATATATAATAAGCGAGTGATTAATAGTTAGAATGTTGTTGTTAAATGATAATTTACCGGATAATTAAATGAGAGTTAAGATTGTATTACCACCAATCGAATGGAAATTTAGTTACCGCTTATTCTAATTTGAAACGAAAAGCGATTGAAATATAACAGAAAAAAATTCCTTGAATTTCGTTTTGGTTTCTTTTCTATGCGTGTTTTTTTTTCTCTGTTCCGAATAGCAATTAAGTCCACATATGAAACTAAATGTTTAAAATAGTATTTGATAATTAAATTTAGATAACACTCATTAAATGTAATAAATCGAAAATAAAGAACTGAAAACAAAAAAAAAGAAACAAAAACATTTGGCGAGTCCAAGAAATGGTAAAGAAATCAATTGGCGACGATCAGTGTCCATAAATTGCATAAAAAAACAAAAACATTTTCGTTGTTCGGACTTGCCAGAGAGAATAGAGTTTGGTTCGATGTATAAGTGTATAAAATCTGATAAATCTGTTTTGTGTCTGTCTCCACATGCAGCCAGCGCTTGAAAATTTTCTGCCTTAACAGTACAAAACATTTTTTTTTTTTTTATTTCTTTAAACTGTTCAGTTAGAAAGACATGTTTTTTTTTTTTTTGTAAAATGAAACTGCATACAAAATAAAATAAAAACATTTAAAGATTGTCGAATAGTGATAGTGAGTAAAAATTACACACGCGAAATTCTCTGGCATTATGTGGGACATGTCATTATATCATTTCGAAATGTGTGTATGTTGCAGTATGAATCTATAAAGTATTGATTTAATACACAAATGTTTTTTTTGTCGACAACAAGGACCGTATAAAGATTTTATGTTCATTCATTACATCGATATTTTTTGTTTAAGGATCAAATTTCAATAATTTTTAATATTATTATTATAAGTAGACGAAAAGTAAACCAAATAAATAAATAAATCATTTCATGGTCAGGTGCAGTCAAGACCGGAGACCGCCGGTAAGAGTTGACAAACCCCTTTGTTTGCTGGCCAACCTACGTTTTGGCATGTTTGTGGGACCGGTCAGTTCAAAATAGATTTTAGCTAAAATCGTGGCAGTATTTTTCATATTTATGTAAATTTTCTTGAAGTATATATTGTCGTTGATCTGGCATTAGGTGCTATCTGCAAATGTCGCGAAGAGCATTACACACCTTTATTCATTTCGGGACATTTGCAGATAGCACCTAATGCCATTCGTGACATTTGGAGATAGCACCTAATGCCAGATCAACGACGATATTATCATTCATCTAATCATTCTCATCCTCATCTAATCATTCTCAACCTCATCTAACATCAACATTTAAAACATTTCGGATCGGATGACATCCGAACAATATATCCGAACCATTTTTCGAATATCCGACTGACATCTGGTTTTACCCCTCCCACACCCACTCCGCCACTGTTCATGGTAGTTTTCATTTATTTCCAATACATTAATTCATATTATTAATATATAATTTAAAGAATATACAATTTTTGATTGAGCACCGCACGTTCAAAAACATCAAATAAACCAATTTTCAAGTAATGTGTAGTTCAAGTTAACTAATAAACTCAAAGCAAAACTTCTTCTTCATTCTCTCGCTCTATTACATAATGTTTTAAAATCGAATTAAATTAAAGATTACACATCACTTACAAGTCTTTCATTAAATTATATAACCTAAGTGAATCGAAACCATATTAATTATTGCCTAATTACGATATTAATCTTACACCCGTCCACAAATGCTAAATATTTAGTAAGTATATGATTCGCCTTTTATCTTTTTATTCATTGCTTTAATTTTGAATAATTCTGATAGAGAAGAAAAATAAAAAATAAAAAAAAATGAAGAAAAATCCATTAGTTTATTTCAATATTCATCGCGTACCTCAAAAACATTTAATTTATAAATGTTATTTGTAACACCCGCATAGCCAAATCGATGATGAAAAATTCATATAAACAGAATTATCGAAAAACACACCTAGAATATTTCTCTATAGTCATACACAAATATTAAATCGAATTACTCGCATAGCAAGCCGAGAAAGATCATAGTTAACGTGGGATATTATGTAGAACATTTTTGTATCTAATTTACGAAAAATATCTAAAGAGGCAACTCTTAGAAGAAAAAATAAAATCCAAACACAGTATATGTACACACACACACACACACAGAGAGAAAGAGAGCTACATTTAATTGATTACCTATAAATATTTTCGTATAAAAGAAAAATGTTTTTATCACGTTTCACATTTATAAAAGTCCATTACGTTTTCCCGTGTTCTTGGTCTTGCGATATCGCGCGATATATTACTTGTACCAGAGAAACAACATTTTATTTATATTTATATATTTATTTGTTTATTTAAGTCATTTTAGTTTTTGCTTGTTTATTTTGCTTGGTATGGCTCGGTTATGGAGGCAACTATAAATAATATACTTAGAAGGTGTATTTATACTCTTCATATTTTTTTTTTCTTTTTGTTTGTTAATCCAAATTGGAAATTAAAAGTCATTTATCTTCTAACGACTAAATATTTTTGTTTTTTTCTATATGTAGGTATGTTATGTTATGTTTTATATTATGGGTAATATAAATGCGCTTTGCACAACATCTCCCGGTTCCTATTAGGTAATTTGAATCGTTTCATATGGCATTACAGTACCTTAAATGGTGTATATTTTTTTATATAGAGTGACACATTGTCATGATATTGTAACACCTTTAACACAAAATTATTTCAAATAAAATGCAAAGGAATTTTTGAAATATTTTTGAAAGTAATGACATGTTGTGGATGTAGAGAATGAGAAAACGATTGGAACAAAACTAAAAATAGATGAAGAAAATTTAACTTGAAGAAAATAAAATTAATAAATTGATTCACATTTGGGACAGGTGTACGTAGGAGGAGTGCGGTGCTTGAGGTGTGCTCAACACCGGCAAAGTGATGATTGAGCTGAGCAACGCCAAAATATTTTTAAGAAAAGAAAACTAGTACAATCTATTTGACAAGCGTCATTCTTTCTATTTTCTTAGTGAATTTGGTTGAATCTTTTGTTGTTTACTTTTTAAAAATGTTCATACCGTATAGCCGCCTATTACAAATTAGCAGCATTAACTTATACCGGCTAAACTTTCTACTCTAAACCTAAAATATCTCATAAACTATAGATCGAATTATTTTCGTTTACAAACCAGAATTATTAGCCTTGACAATACTAACATTTTTGCAATAGAAAGTTCTATCCATTTTTTTCGCCCACCAAAAATCTATAAGATGCTACAGGCCTGATTTAACAATAGCGATGGTGGAGAATGTGTGAGTTACTCTAAAATTATTAGTCTATAGGTTTATGTTTTGAATTAGTATCTTTTTTATTTTCTTTCTTAGAAGAATATTTGAAATTACCCAACCTTTATTTTTATAAATGTTTACCTGTTCTCAAGAAAACAAAAACAAAAAAAACACGTGAATTAATGAACACAAGTCAGAAGCGCTGTGGAAAAAAATTAATTAAATTGGTAAAAATGGTAGATTGAAGGATGATAAGCTTTTATGAATGATAACAAACATAATATTTTAGACATAAGAACCATTAATTCGATGAATTATGAACAAATTTATCTCTATAATTATTTCACAGTTTTACGAGGAATGACAAAATTTATGAATGTTTACAATTCCAAATTGTTTAAACTGAATAGAATTTTGAAAGCTGATAATTTGATCATATTTTTCACTTATAAACTTATTATCTTACAACAACAACAAAAAACTTTAAAAGTAACTTTTGAAGAAATTGTAAACACTAGTCGGCAACAATTTATTAATTAAATCTCTGTAGGTGGACCATCAGGGCACCAATTCTCAAGCTCGAACAAAATCCAACGTATACGAACGGTTCGTATTATTATTAGGGACATCCGTTTGATAAGTGATCAACTGAGACAACTGAGACAATCGCTTACTTGCTAGCTGAACCAACTGAGATTAGATCGAGATTGGATCCCAATGCTCACTAAATGTGTAAAGAAACTGAAGTAGAAACTTGCAAAACGAGCGTGTGGGCTGAGGTAGCTCACTTGATCACTTACCAAACAAATATGTCGCTATTGTTTCGTATGTATGGCTGCAGCGCAATCATTTTGATATTAATTTAACAAAAATTACAAAACTTATAAGTTTTTGATGATGAAAAATTATAGTGAAAATAAAAAAGTTTTTTTAGTTTTTTTTTGTTATTTCTACATCTATTATTTCGGTTAAATGTGTTCATTCTTTTAATTTTTCTTTGTTTCTCACTTGTCTGACATCTAAATAGAAAATACATTGCAATTATGATTCAGTTTTTTATTTTCTTTTCGTGTGCTAGCATAACAAACATTCATTTTTCACAGTTTGAATTTTTTTTTTTTAACATGGTTATGGCTTTTCTGATTTTTCGTTAGAAAATTATATGTTTATGACTATTATTAAATGGCGGAATTGTTGTTATTATAAACAGAGTTCTTTAAATATATTTTAAAATGTTAAGTAAGTTTTTGAGAGATAAATGAATTGAGGGGAATGGGGGCGCCAAAAAAAAAACATACGAAAATAACTTTCCACGGCTAAAAGTTATATATATTCTAGTTTTTTCCTACAAACATAACGTTTTCAAATGCATTTGTCATTTTTGTTATTCAATGGTGTCTTTCTGTATTATATTACATATAAATATTTTATATATAAGTAGATATAGTGTTGTTGTGGCTGTGTTTGTGGTGTATGTTTTCATATACATAGTTTCTAGTTTAAATGGAACCGGCAATCAACACGACATTCTGTCCGGACACCACTGTTATTATAGTTTAAAAAAATAAAAATCACAAATTTTTGTTGTTTTTTTTTTGTCTATTCAAAATTCCAAAATAGTTAAAATAATAAATGCTAATGAAATGACTAATTGCTTTAATGGTATTTATGGTATGAACAATTAAGTTTTCGTTAATGTATTGGAACTCAGCATGGTTTTTTTTTTTAACTAATAAGCAATAAAAATGTGTATAGTGGCTTTAGTTTCCACAGGCCTTTTAAATTTTTCAGAAAAAAAAACACGTTGATGTTGTTAATTTTGTGTTTCTTTACTCCAATTTGATAAACGTATAGTTCCATTTTTTTGTAATAACTTAAGGAATGTTTTCAATTTTTTTTTTTTTCGTTAAAATTAGTAGGTATTTACAGTGAATATAATTTCATCACATCTTCAAATGGAATAATAGAGACGTATCACACATTTATCGTGTTGAATATTTATGTTGTGGATTGAATTGAAATAACTTTTAAAGAGTTGATCTTGTAATTATAAGATGAATGGGGCAAAGTTGCGTCTCAAGCAGACGTAAAAGTCGCTATCATACAATTTTATCTGTACAATCAACGCTTTAGAAGTTATTCCAATTCTGAAGATAAATTCTCACGAAAATTGTCTTGTGGATTTATCCTTTACTTCTGGTAAACATGCAACTCTGCCCCATACATCTTATAATTGTCAGATCAATCCTTTAGAAGTTATTTCAATCCACAAGATAAATATTCAACACGATTAACTTGTAGTGTGATGTGGCTAATAGCTATATGAGCTATTTATTTTAAACTTCAAACTATTTTTTTTTATCTCGACAATAATATCAATTAATTAATTTCATTTTATACGAGAAAATAAAAGTCTATAAAAATAAAATCGTAAATAGGTAAAAATGCCATAATCCATTTTTTACCATGGGTTCTTTCCATTTCTACATTAATTTTATTTGATATCTGTTGAAAACAATCTTTTTCGTGAATTAATTTTAACGAATCTCATAACCTATGGGGCGCACGCAGACCAGAAATGACTCGTTTTCATACAGAAATTGTGCACATATATGCATTTGGTTGTTGTTGGTGTTCTTTCTTTCTTTCTTTCTTTCTTTTTTTTTACCAGAGCCACCACACAGCACCTTTAACATAATATTTTATTTTGTGTGCTGTCATGATTTTTATTTATTTATTTATATTTTGTTTTCTTGAAATTTTTTTTTTTTTTTCATCTTTTTTTGGTTTTGGTTTTGTGTGTTGATGGCAGCCTTTTAGGAGAAAAATTGAAAAGGTACCAAAACAAAGAACAACAACAACAGCAACATCATCACCAACCAAAGTAATTACCAATGAAAAAAAAAAAAAGAAATGAAGTGGAATTAGGATTGCGTGATTTTAGATTTTCATCGAAACGTGTTTTTGTTTCTGCGCGTATGGATCGTAATAGGAAGCTCGCATAAACATATTGTTATAGCCATTTACTAAGTAATCAAAATATTGGAAAATAAATTTTGTTACAAAATGAAATAGCTGTAGAGAAAATAAGCAAAATATAAATTATTCATTTATATTGCACATTATTTTTTTTTGAATACAAATAATATTCATCATTGTGTGTGTGGTTATAACTACATACTTATATAAAAAAAAAAAAAAGAAGAAAAAAATGGGAATACAGAAATATCACATGTAAATTGCGTGCAGATATTAATTTCTAATATAATTAGATAAATAGTAAGACAGTTATATTACATAAACTATTATTTAATATAGATTTTTATTACATTGAAATCACATATAAGTAGATGTAATTAACTGTGTAGAGTATAGACGGATGCACACCCTAGACAAAGTGCATTACTGTCTCAGCATTTATATCTTATTAGTGTATTTACCCATGACTGTCTATGTTCAACTTTAAATGTGTCAACGAATTAAAATCATTATTATTTTATTGCAAAATTATTTATTTTGTGAATAATTAAGAATCGATAGGATATACGTAATAGGGTGGATCGAATTTTAGTTTTTTCATACCTTCTAACCATTGTAAGTTGCATTTTTTGTCTTCTGATTAATAATGTGCTAATAAGATTTTGAAAATAAATGCAATCTGCGATGTGCTGTAGCGACCCCATCAAGGTAGAACTTCGCGATTTTTTTTTAACCTCCAGGTTTTACCTTGTGGGTCGGCTACAGCGTACAGCACATCGAAGATCGAATTTATTTTCAAAATCCTTTTAGCAAATTATTAATCAGAAGAGAAAATGCAACTCAGAAAACAGTGGTTAGAAGGTATGACAAAAAATTCGATCCACCCTAATACGTACCTAACCCAACAAACTAAGCAAGGATTAGAATGATATTGCCTCAGAAATTAAAAATTATTAAATTTAGTTCTTTGTCTTTGTTGAAAAACGTATCTTGAAGAAATTTATGTTTGCTGGGAACGACAAGTACCAAATAAAACTCAACATAAACATATTTGGTTCTAATGCAAATAAGCATAGCAAAAATATTATTATTATTATTTTCATTAGGCAGTTAGGGCAAATGGCGTGAACTTATACGTTCACGTGTACGCAAAAGTTTCAAAAATATAATAAAATTCGACATAAAATAAGTGGAGTTTGATCATAAAGTCGCGTTAAATATAACTAACGTAATTTACAAAAATGTTATATGCGGTCAAACTTCGCTTATTCTCCTCGAATTTTATTATTTGTTTTTTTCCATGAAATTTGACACTTCTACACGTTCATGTTAACGTCTACCGCTTACGTCCACGCCATTTTCCCTAATTGCCTATTACATTTAATAAGATTTCAAGTAGCGCGATAAGACTTTAAAGAAATATTTGTTTTTTTTTTGAAAACTTTCAGTTATATCTTGAATTTTGATCATTTTCGAAATGCATATATGAAACAATTAAAATTGCCTGAAAATGAAAAACTTCGATGTTCTCATTTAATTAATAAAAGAAAAATGAAAAAAAAAAAAACAATTAATTTGCTTTTCGGCTGCACAGCCTGCAGTTTATCAAACAATTCAACATAATTTTAAAAACTGATTATTATAATACATCGTTTTATGCTGCGCATCCACCAAAATAGTACTTTTTCGATTATTGGCTGGTTGGTAATTTTCAAATAGAAAAAGAAAATAATTAACACATAATATTGTGAACTGTGAATGTAAACAAAAATATAAAGCAATAAAATTGCTGAAATTAAATAAATATTATTATTAAAGTCTGGTTCTCTGTTTTTGGTATACCAAACGCACACACATCATATTATATTGTAAACCTATAATGAAATATACCAAAACGAAACTAAAAAAAAAAAACAACAACAAAAACAGTCATTTAATTAAGTTACGCCGATTAATTATCGTTTGTATTTGCTTGCTATTTGGTAAAAATCAAGTCAGTTTGCTCTAAAAAAAAAAAAAAACAAGAGAATAAAAAAAACAAAAAATTACAAAGCATCATGATTTCTAAATTTTATAAAATAAATAAATCAAAAAAATAACAAACATATAAGTGCGAGTACGTTGCTGGTATATGGTTTTCTAATGTGTAGTATCTCCGTAACCAGTAGTCAAACTGCGGGTACATATATACACAAAACACAGAAAGAACGAAACAAAATAAATAAATAAAAAAAATAAAATAAAATAATGCATACGGTTTTAGCAGATAAAATACTTCACTTTTCTTTGAAAATTCGTGTAAACGAAAAATTATTATATTATTTCTTTTTTTTTGCACTGTGTGTATGTTTTTCGCCTGCTGTTTGCTGTTTTTCTTTATTTTTAAAGAATGTGCAGATGAAATAGTTGTGTTTACTTACAACCATAGAGGTATAGTAGATTTAAATAAACGGAAACATCTACATAACGCGCTCTCTACTATATTATTATTACTTAGAATTGGTGTTTCCTTTCCTTTCCGTTCGGTTTTATTTGTTTGTTGGCTTTTCAAAAAAAAATATAAAAATAAAAAAAAAAAGAATGAAATAAAAGCGATAAACGCACAGAGATTTTTTTTTTTTTTGGTTTTACAACATTATTTTACCTAATGTTGCATTTTATTTTCTGTTTTCATTCGGAGTTTTAGTTGTTATTGTTAAAAAAATACGAAATTTTAATATACAAATATTAGGGTGACCCGAAAAATGTTTCAATAGTCTTGGTGAGTACTCGAAAGTGTTGCATTTCGCGAAAAAAGAAACCCTTACCCTTATTTTGTTGCTTTTTTTTCCATACAAACTTTTCAACTGCTCTGCGGGGGTCGGTCAAAAGTCATACAAATACAAAAATATTTTGGAAAGATACATGTTTTTTCGCGACACCTTCGATGTCGATTTTACACCATACAAAAATTGTTGTCACCCTAATAAATATATTTCCGAACGAAAAACATTTTTTTTTTTACTAAATATTGGAAATTGAGCAGTGCCCCTGAATTGAATATAAATATAAAAACGTTCTTTTGTTTATCTATCGTTTTTCCTATCAATACTCCAAAATTCAAGAACTAAATTGTTTTTAAACTAAATGTAATACGTGTTATATTTTCTGTACGACATTTTTATTAAGATTAATTACGATTTTGTATGAAATTTTAATTAGCAAAAAGAAACAAAAAGGAAGTTCAGGTATTTTGAATATAATTAAAATGAAGAAGAAGAAGAAGAAGAAAAAAAATTCTGGTTTTATGTATATTTTATTGAGTGATTTTTATGGTCAGAATTATATTGTCAATTCGAAGTCAGGTTTTGGTGTGCAGTGCGTGTGTTAAATGAGAATATGTATCTACAATTGACTATATTTAGAAAATATAACATATAAGTATTGTAATAACGAATTGCATTCACATATTTTACACGTTTTATAAATACATAAAATGAAAAACCATACGCTCTTTTTCCATTGAAATATATTATAATGGGCAAATTGTATTTTTACAGACCATAAAAAAAAAAAATATTCGCATTTTTCAATTAATTAAAAAATTTAGAATTAAAATAGCGTCCCTGAAAGGTGATTGAATTGGTAGCCTGATATTCCTAGATTTTTTCAATGAATTGGAGAATCTCGAAATTAATTAATATGGAGTTAAATACATAAGTGTGTAGTGATTGTAAAATAAGTAAAAAAAATGGTAATTATGAACTCGATATACTCGAGATAGCAAAAATGTAATTTAATATTGTATGCAACAAAATAAATTCGAAAATGTGAAATTAATTTACATTGCGAACGGTCTTCATTCAAGTAGTTCATCTGATTTTTCATTAATTCGTAGTTTAGACTTTTCCGTTTATAGCTTATTTTAATAATTTCAATTAAGACTTTATATAGTTTATAGCAAAGGTAATATCCTGTATTTAGACAATTATTTAAAAGTGTAAGTATCTATATAGACAGTCTAAAACTCAAAAATGCCTAAGGGTATTGACATACATAACAGATATCCGAAAAAAAAGAAGCTTAAAAAATTTAATTTGTCTAAAGTTATCGTACTGACGGAAAAATACAAAGAGCATTACCGTAAAGTGATTTAACCACTTAATAATCTAAGGTTACATGTTAATTGGCCGAGTCAAATTGGTCGATTATACAAATTGGCTGATGGTCAATTGGCCGATTATAAAAATTGGCCGATTGTATAAATTAGGAGAACTTTGAAAAGAGTGAAGTAGTACTATATGTTAGAATGATGAAATCGTAGCAAAGTCGATTTATACAGAATACATTATCTGTTGAGCCCTAGCGGGTGAACTATCAAAAGAGTGAAATAGTGCTAGATGTCTAGAATGGTATTATTTTAGAGCTTAAAACAATTTACGATTTGTCATCGGCCAATTTGTATAATCGGCCAATTGTCCGTCGGCTAATTGACCATCGGCCAATTGATCGGTAAATTGTCCAAATGTTCAGTAACTCAAAAACCCGGATTACTCCAGATTGAGACATTTTCACAACAGAAAGAATAATTGGTTTATAAAAAAGGAATATAACGAAGAGATGGACACTTATTTATATGACATTTGATTAGGGAAAATTATAGTTATATGGCCCAAAATATATTTCTTTTTTTATCGAACATTGGGATTGTTTTCTATCGAACAAAAGGTAGAATAAATAGTTTTCTAACTTGATTAATAAATATATGCACATTCTGGAGTGTTCAATGACACAGTTTTTTTTCTTTTTCTGAATTATTAAACACTTCTCAAATATTATTATAGTCGAAATTATTTATATTATATTAACAATATTTCAAACAAACAAAACCAGTGACATTCATTTTATAAAATAATTATTAATTTGAATTCATTCAAAATGTTGTTTTTACAGTTTGAATACATAAAAAAGTAAAATTTGTATTCAAAACTCATAGAAAAAAAAATGTACAAAGTATCTCGTGTATAATAGCGGATTCATTGCAACATTATTTATATCGTATTACATTAAATAAGACAAAAAAAAACAAAAGTTTTGTATATTATTGGCTATTATAAAAGAATGCATACAATGCGCATATTGATATTTACTTAAAAAATATGTCTCTATTTATTTATTAAGGTTTAGATAACACTTGTAGACAAATTCTTCGATAAATAATATTTTATCTTATTTATCTATTTGCAAATGACAATATTAATTTTTTCTAACTTCTTTTGTAAATTAATATAACATTTTGTATTATTTAGCTTGTTGTGTACGAAATAATATAACACAATTCAAAGACCTGCAGCGGGATGATATTTCGGGCCGCAGTTCGTTTACTATACGTCTCACCAGGGAGGTGCTTCTAATTATGTTTTGAGTATGGGAGATTATTGAAGAGGTTCGCTCGATTCCAGATTGATAAACATAATAACTTAGATTTTCATGGCATTTTTGCTTTTTTTTAGGGCCGAAACTTTTGTCGGTTCGTGAACGGTGCAAACAGACTACAAGGCGGTAATATAAGTTGTTATGTATCGCTCTGAGATCCAGAAACATTCTTCTAAAAGTTCCATAAGTCGTTCATATACAAATACATACGAAAAACGACCTTCGTGGATGCCAGAATGTGAAATGTGAAAGCTCGCAGGACGGATCCGTGCAGGTCTCCTGACACAATCAAACAAAACATTTATAAACATTGATTGGAAACTGTAAAAAAACCTACAAACACCACACAAACATGAGAATATGTTAGAAAATCAAACAGAAACTCTATCAAATGTAGAAAAATATAAATAATGTAAACGATTATTAATATTTTTTTTTTTATTTTTCATTTTTTTTCTTTTTTATTATTTTTATTATTTCTCTTTAACTGGCATTTATTCAATATACAATTTTCAATATGGTTAAATAAAATATACTTATCATAAGAAAATAATGCAAATTATTTACACAATATACAAGCAAATATAGAGGTAGTTCTTCTTAATTTATACAATAACGATATCAGGATAGGTATATTGAATGGAAAATAAATATACGGTATGAAAATCTGTGTGTACACACAGTAAATTCACCTCTACCTATATATATATGTATATATTCTATAAGTATAATAAGAAAGACGAATCATAAATATGTAATAATTACACATTATACATTCTTTGCCAATTCGAAAGTCAATATTAGATCAGTAAAAAGTTATCATATCCATCGTCGTCATCAAACACGAATGCTGTGCGATGCATATTATATGTACGTACCTTTAGATACTTGCATTAAAAAAAAAGAGAAGAAAAAAATTGACTGTTTCTTGTTTTGTTTTGTGCACACACACAATATTTTCTATGGTTTTGTCCGTGCATACATAGTGTGATGGTTTTACAGAAACTCTCTGGTTAATATACAAAACCATGCACAGCATTTCTGCATATATTAAGAGTTGTTTGGTATATAAATGGTACGGCATAATATGGGCATGCACTCTATATATTTATAACAAAATCTATGTATATATACGGACAAATAAACGATTTACGGATATGATATGATGAGATGAAGAGGTAGGAAAAAAAGAAAGAGAAGAAAATTGCATTAAATAGAACAACAAATCCCAGTTTCATCGATCAGAGTATATACGTAAGAAGTGCCATTGGTACTTGGTATCTTGCATACCTACTTATAAGTGTAGTTTCAATGGCTTGTATCCCGTACGCTCTCTAATATAGTAATGGTTGATGGTATAGTACTTGGGCCAAATAAGAGCTACTATATGCGATAATATGATGTGACAGCATATTTCGTTGTAGTTTTTTAAGTTATATATGCTGTTTAAATATTCATGAGATTATTTGTGGTATGTTATGTCCATAGCCTGTCATTATAACATAATATACGGTATAGAAATCGATATAAATATATGATTTCTGGATGATTCGTATTTTAATTATGTACTATCGGGTAATATCATCAAGAGTACACCTCTTAATTAATCATATTGCCTTAATATTATAAACTAATGTTTGGTAAATTATATATTCGATTATAGATATTCGATAAGATATATTATAGCTTACGGGTCAATCATTTGAGAGTTACAAGATTCATGAACAAATCATATACAATCAAACCAAAAGAAAGCGATTATATAGTTTATAATATTGAACGCAAAGAGAACTATTTATCCTACCCAGTAAGAAAAACCTTTTGTTCGGTAGAAAACAATCTCAGTGTACGGTAAAAAAAGAAATATATTTTGGACCATAACTATAAATTTACCTTATCAAATGTCATATAATTAAGTGTCCATCTCTTCGTTATATTCCTATTTTATAGACCATACATTCTTTCTGTTGTGAAATTGTCCCAATCTGGAGTAATTCGGGTTTTTGAGTTACTGAACATTTGAAATTTGGACAATTTACCGAACATTTAGATTATATACTGAACATGTTAAATAAATTAACCGCGCGAAATAAATACAACCCATCAAATTATAAAAAAAAAAAAAATAAGCCGATAATATTTGTTACGTTGAACTTTCTGTTCTTACAATTGGGCCCACAATCCACTTAATATTAGGAATATCACAAAAAAAAGTCCACAATGTGAATTCATAACACAAAATTCAACTATTACTAACCGTAATATGAAATGATTTTTGTCTTATTTTTCTGGTTCTATATAGTAAAACAAAAACAAAAATAGTAAACGATAAATTCAATTTGATTTTATGCGCAACTATGAAGGAAACACGAAACAAAATAATATTATATTAAGATTGCGATAATTTTGGCGACAATTCTAAACATCAGGGATAATGAATTCATTGATTTCGGTATCAACATTAAATTCATATGACATTATTTGTATCTATACAGAAACAAAATACAGAAAAAAAAAGAAACTAAATAAAATAAATAAAATTGAAGTAAAATGAAAATAAAAGGAAATATATGACATGACACAAATGGAAGTGAAGATAGAAAGAAAGAAAGGGAAAAAAATGCTATGGGCCTTTTTGACTTTATCGCCGTCAACCAAGGCTACTACTATATATATTATATACCATCATCATATTATTTTCTATTCCTGAGTGAAAGTAAATGACTTGCGAGACGCTTACCCAAACACAGTCAAATGCGGGGTGATATTTGATATTTATTTATATTATATTATTATTATTATTTTTCTTCTTTGCCGAAAAATTGTACGGGCTTTCGATACAAAATATATTCAGCTCATATACAATATAGCTTATATTGAATATCGAGTGGGAAATATAGAGTCAACCTATATACAGTGGCGGACTGGGACAGTAACAGCCATCATCAGAAAATGATCTCTCGACCTCAAAAAGGTCCATCATTTTCGATTTGAAAAATGTTGTGAGAGCAAAAACAAAAATAAAAACAATATCTCTCGATTCCGACCAGCCCAACCGGAAATCTCCGGTCGGCTTGTTATATGGCCAGTCCGCACCTGTCTATATAGAGAGAGAAGAGATCATTTGAAAATACGTTATACCAAACAAAGTAATACACAATTATTAACAACATTATTCGATTGAAAAATGTTGATGGCTTGCAAATGCTTCATTCATAATATATTTTAACATTTTGTGTACTATATATAGAATATATATTCTTAGTTTATGCTTACATATTTATATAATATTTTATTGTAGGGCTCTGAAGTGTCAATTAAGCGTAAATTTGCTATAAAAGAAAATGAAGAAAATACTTACATTTAAATGGATTTTGACATTTTTAGGGTTGATATCATTTAATATTAGATTTCAACTACAACAACAGCATAATAGAACAATATTTTGAATCTATAAGAAGAAGAGAAATAAACGACTGTACCCAATTGGTTATAGAATTTCGTTCTTATCATACCGACAGAATATATATATGTATTTTGTTTCATTTCTTTTCCTAACAAGCCGTAATTGTTTAATAAAACAAACTTCATTAATTAAAAAAAAAAAAAAAAAAAGAAGAAACAGGATAAAATTGTAAGTAATTTAAATCAATAAAAAGCAAATGGATAACAAATAAATCAATAAGTTCGTGTTGAAATTAAACCAATCTCTCTCACAAATGAACATTTTATAATTACTATATGTATTTGATTTGATCTCATTTTAGTAGATTTTAAATAACCTCCAAGCCCAGGAATGACCAAATTACAGGAGAAATGTAATTTTTAATTTTTATTCGAATTACATATTGGTCTAGAAAATGTAAACCCAAAAATTGTAATTACATTACCATGGAAAAAAATGTAATTTAAAACAAAAAGTAACCCACAACGTAGCATAGTGGTAGAGTTGTTGGCTATGGCGCTTGGGAACCAGGGATCGATTCCCGATCAAGTCAAAAATAAAAATGGTTCAGGCGTTTTTTCTAAGTATAATATTTCCTGGAAAATACAATTGGAGTCATTTGTGATTTGTGGAATTCTCTCTGGGGGTGCTTCGGAAGGGCACCATTATAAGCCGTCGGTCCCGTGTATTCTTCAGTATACGTAAAATTGTTAGGTAATAGTAGTGACAAGGGTAAACCATCTATGTGAGTGAAGTGTGTGTGACTGGTGCGTTGAATAAGTCCGATGTTGCACACATTGCACGCATATAATAGGTTCAGCGCATGGCACTATGTCTGACACTTGAATAAAGTGAACCCATACCTGCTTCCGAGAGCCCATTTACGTGCAAGCCAAGACCCACCCAGGGTTTATGAATTAAATTACTTTACTAATAAATGTAATTTGTAATTAAATTACTTTTATTGAATTACTTGACAAAATTTCTAATCCATAAATTTTTTTTAGACATTTCGTTTCATTATAAGTAACATTTCAAACAACTATGATACTGTTCACAATGAACAGACGCCTTCTTTTTGATGATAATATAATCATCTGTGCATAAGAAAATAGTCTTTCTTTTGATGCCGACCCTAGTGGAATTTAGGTATACTTTTTGTATACCATGGAAATCGTTTTTGGAACAAACTGTATACCTATTGTATAGCTACGTCTTCCAAGGTATACTTTTCGTATAACTATAACTTCAAAGGTGCTTTTTTGAAAAATATACATTATATGGTATACTTTATATACCTTGCAAGGTATATATGAAATATACCATATAAAGTATTTTTCCACAAAAAAGTATACTTTGGAAAGTTATAGACTTTGTTCCAAAAACGCCCTTCCATGGTATACAAAAAGTACCCAAATTGACCACTAGGGGATGACGGCAAAATGGTGTTAAAATTCAAAAAAGCACAGCTATTTTAAGCAAATATTTAGAAAGTATGTACATATTGCAATATCAGTTTTCGAGTTCGAAAAGTAAGCTAGCATTTGCATTCTTAACTCTTCTTTTTCAGAAATACTATATTGTTAGATTAGAAAAGTGCGTTTAATGATTAAGCGCACAAAAAAAAATGTAATTCATTATTTTTTTTGAAAGTAATTGAATTACTGCCAAGAATTACTGCTTTCAAAATGTAATTGTAAATTTTGCATGCCTCAAAAATGTACTTAATTCGGTACAATTACAAAATTACTCAAAATTGAAATTGAATTACGTAATTCATGCATTCTTCAATTATGGTGCATCCCCGGCTCCAAGCTATGTTCAGCAAAAACAATTTTAAATACCTCGTTAAAAACGAATATACAAAATAATCAAATAATAATAAATAAAAAAAAAGAAGAAAAAATAGGTAATGAAATATTGGTTTAAAAATAACACACAATAGAATACAGACAGGGTGCGTGGCACAGTGCAAAGCCATTAAAATAATAGTACAACGAACATCTTGTTTTTAATTAAAATAAATAAACGAACAAATAACAAAAAAAAAAAAAACAAGAATAAGAAGAAGAAAAATATAGAAAGTAGGTATTGTTTAAACAAACAAAATTGGTATATATCTCTGTGTCCTAGACGCATTTTATATTATTATTATGTCATTATATTGCTTAGAAATATAATTCTCTAAATAAAAAAATACATACACTTGCACAAAATATTTATACAGAGTGAATGGAAATGCATCTAGAAATATATATATGAAAATTTTAAAATATCTTCACAACGCATTTTGCTTCATATATAGATAGCATTTGGGTGCATAACGTAAAACGTAAAAGTCTATAAAAAAAAAAAATAAAAAATAAATAAATAAATATAGTTTACTACTACATACTTTTTGTGTTTTTGGGTTTTTGTGTTTTTGTTTTTTTGTGTTTTTGTGTTTTTGTTTTGTTTTTTTTAATTACATTTTCAATGCATTCATAGAAATAAATATAAATTTTATGAATGCTGCCTGGGTTAAATTATGAAAAAGATACATATAGTTAACTGATTGATGATAGTTAATGAAAACATTAATTACAGTCGATTTTCGGTTTGTTGAAAATGAAATAAAAATTGATCTGATTGTAAAAAATCATTTTGAAATTAATTATTTTTATTTTGGATATTAATTTCTTGAAATCGATGTATAGCTTTGCAATCTATCAATTAATTTCTGATTAGTTGAGAGTTTTAAATTAATGAAAAAATATTTGAATATGTACGTCGTAGTAGAATTTAAAGTGTTTAAACCAAAGGCACGCCAAATTTTGCAAGAGTTCAAGGGCAAAAATATTTTTCATGAGTTCACAAAAAGAGGTCTTCTTCATCCTATAAATACTTCCCTGTATGAGCAAAAAAAGTCTTCTTACCTTATTTTATCTCTAGCCTAATATATGGAATAAATAAATTGTGTATGAAGTTAACTGATTGAAGAACATAACGCACTCTCGCATATTTACATACGCTGAATATTATGAAAATCAATCATTTCAATTAGTTATTTATATGACACACAATTAGAAATAAGTACCTTATGAGTCTTATGACTGAAAAAACTCTACCAGAGAAACTCCAACAACAAAATAAAAAGAGTACAAAACCCATTCTTTTATTACCCGCACCACACCGCAGTAAAAAAAAAATACAATTTATTTCCATCTTCAAAATAATATTCTAAACTCTGGATGTAATATAAAAGTGAACATGACATGATGATAGGTCATAAATCTAAAAATGAATATTTGTCATGTCATAAAATGGGATGTTGATGATCATTAACACCGGAATATAATTGCAAGAATTTTTATGTTGTAAAACCCATAATAATATTTAATAAAATAGAAAGAACATTCCATTTTAGCATATTTATGTTCACAATTTTAAGTGTAGTAGGTTAACGAAAAAAAAAAAGAAGAAAAGTGACATATATCATGAACAACGCCATATACCATATACCTACACATGATACATTCACATTCACATTCATCTAATATGTACCAGCAAACTTAAATAATAAACATATAGAAAAATAAACATTTCATATAATATATATATATATGACAACATCCCATTCAATCCTATCCCGTGCCAGCACAATCCATAAAAAAAAAAAGAAGAAAAACATTAAATTATAGAAACTCTCTCGTTGCTGATAGAATGCAAAGAGCCAAAGGTACGGATCATAGTTAACGTTATACGGTATTATATAAATATATATATATATGTTAGATAGTGGATGGTGGATGGGTATAACAATCAATCGTAAGTATTATATATTACAAAATATGAATGTACCGTCGTCTGACACATCACAATTTCTGTAAAAATATTTTATTTATGTACCGAGGTACGCGCGACTCGGCATTATATAATATAAAACAGAAGGAAAATTATATCGTGTTTTTATATTTTCCTTTCAAATAAATGTAAAGATTTTCAAGAGAAGAAAAAAAACGAATCGTTTTTTTTTTTTTTTGTTAATAGTTGTTAAATTTATAATAATACCAAACACTAATAAACCTTAAAAAACCATATGTTACATTTTTGTATTAAGCAAAAAAAAAAATTATGTATAATATTGTATTAATGTATATTTTTTGTATGTGTCTATTTTTGTGTACCATCATCATCATCATCATCAATTCCAACTCACATATAAATGTGTTATTCTATTCAGTTCATATCCCAACCAGAACACCTAAATACCTTTAATGAATGAATTATTTGTAATTGATGTCAGGCATGGTGGTAATGCATGGGCTCGCTCTATGTGTGTATAACATATGCCATTGCAATAGTGCAATATTAATATGTTGAAAAGGGTTGTTTAACGTTTACATTTTCAATAGCAATTGATGTAAAACTATTTCGAGTAACAGCACGGAGCAACCAAAGTAGGTACCTATATAGAATTATTTATATCTTACGGTGTTATACGGTTTTGTGCGATGGGAATAGTGTTGAAAGTTTTATGGGAATTTGATGGTTTCTATTTTCTATACTTTTGTTTTTTTTTTTTTTCTTCTATATGTATGTTTTTAAAAGGAAAACATAAATATTATCATTTCCAGATTCATAAATACAACATTTTCGATATAAATTTCATTTTCTACTTAGTTTGGGCTTTAAACATTTTTTTTTTGTAGAGATAAATTTTCATTAAATTTATATGCTGTGAATAAACACGAGATATATTTATATATTTATTTTGTGTGTTAATTTTAATTTGTTTATTAATTTAAATTGAATCTTAAGTTATTTTTTTTTATTTTATTTTTTCATTTAATCGTCTAATAGGAACAAGTGATTTGAAACTATTTTTGATATATCGTTGTTTTGAAATACAGTTAAAACTACATTTCTCTTTTCGGTTTTTATGATATTTCGCTCAGTCGATACCCAGAAGCCAGGACCACATAAACGAAACGTTTTATTTCCATAATCATCATCATCATCATCATACTTTAATGACATTTTAATGCCTTTCGGCGTAAAGTCCTTTAACCACCTACCTCCTGCCTATTCTTAGCTAATTCAAGAACTCGAAACATCTAATATCAAATATCTCTATCAAATAAATCCTCTTTAACTGAGTCGATGAATCTTCTTCTAGATCTTCCCCTCCCTTACTTCTAATACCTACAGCTTCTACTTTCAAAACTCTTTTTGATAATCTATTCTCACCTTGCTGCTTCATCAATAGAATCTACATTCAAAGCTTCTCGAAGCTTTATTACCATTATCATCATCAATTCTGATAGAAATGTTGATAGTAGTAAACTTTTGATAGAAATTTTATGGCATATTCTGCCGAAAAGTTACAACTATCAACACTTCAGGATTAGGATGATAATATGGAAACGTAGTGCAAATTCAATATAAACAAAAAAAAACTTTATCATTATTCATATTAGTCATAAAGAAAACGTTAATCATCTGGGTGTTTAAAATATATTTAAATTTATAACATAAAAATTAATATTATGCGCACTCTATCTCTATATATATACAAATACAAATAATTCTTATAATAAATATTGGGTGTGAATGTGAAGGAGTAGAGTTGCCCATTAAACAAAATATTTTAATTGAAATCATGTGTATTGTCTGTAATCCCTTCTTTTACATTATGGTATTTTTCTTAAATCATTTTTATTTTTATTTCATTACTCTGGTTATATACGATGTAGATAAAAATCAACGACAACTATACATTGAACCGTTCCCAGTAAATATTAACAAAAAAAATAATATTCTCGAAAAATTAAAATAGTTAATAACTTAAAATGCTATTTTATTATTGTTATGAATAGAATAAAAGAAAAAAAAAACAATAAATGTTAAAGGATTGCATATTAATACGCGTCAAAAGACGGTTATGAAAGTGCTTTTAGCGTTTTTGGTTGAGACATGGTTTGTAAATATGATTGTTTATGGGGTTTCTATAATTCATACTATGTTAACATTGCCTTTATTTATATTCTCCACCTTGTAACACGCTACTTTTATTTACGATATTTAAGTCTTTATAACAAAAAAAAGACATAAACGGCGATATTTTACAAAAAAAAAAAAATGTGGTACTGAATGTAATTAAGCTCATGACTTTAAATAGATGATATATGCTCTTCTGCCTTCTAAGTATTCTATATTTGTTTTTATAAATGCAATTACATCTACATCTGCGTATGTACTGTCAGGTGAAACCCAGATTATAGCCCATGGTAAAAAAAAAACTCTCATTTTCCATTAATATGATATGATGATCATGAAACGAATAGATATTTTAGATCAAATTTTCGAAATTTTGATTAAACTTTTCATAATCATATAAGATATGAGATTATAGCCCGGGCAAATATTAAACTTTCAAAATATTCCTACAGCTTCGGTCCGCCAATGCAGGTCTATTAATTTTGCGCATGTGCATAACAAAAGAACAAAAAAAACACCAACTATTTATATTCCCCTTCAAGATCAACACGAACAGTTGAAAAGGTTGTTATATACCTAAATGGAAACGAAGAAGAAATATACAAACAGTCAACAATCAGGATTCTTTTTTTTTTTCGAAAAGGTTTATTATTGGATGCTTGGTGGAGTAACTGAGTAGGTAGAGGTTTAACTGAAAATGTATTGTAATATATGGGCTATAGACATCGTTAATAACAAGATTATGTAAGTATGAACAAAAAAAAAAAAACAGGAAAAAGAAGAAGAAAAAAAACAACTATGGTTTTAAGATTTAAGAACTGAATATATGTGAAGTAGGTGATGAATACCTTTTTATATTTCCTTCATTCAAATATAAAATTGTTCTATCTTCAATAATAAGTAATATATTATATGAGTTGTGGTTAAAGGTGAAAGTATATCTTCTTTAGTTTTGAAATTTAGTTCTCTTATAGTTTATAAGCTTTTTTTTTATTGTTTTATATACATTTTTTTTTAAAGCAAATATCATTGTTTCATAATGGTTGAGAAATATAAGAAAGCGCGATATTTGTTCATTTGGTTGTAATTTCATTGGTAAAACAATTAAATTTAAGTGATAATCATTGAACCAAAAACATACATCTGAGTATTTATTATTATATATTTTTTTTTTATGAAAATGGCAGTTTGACACGTAGGTTATATGTTACCTTTTATTACTTAACATAACATTAAAATTGTAATAAAATCATTTCTGTACATAATATGCACGGCATATATAGTTATATTTATGATGTTTTCCTTGTTCAATTAATATTTATTTTTGTTTTTAACATTTATCATATAAAAGTTAAAGTTTTATATATTGTAAAATGTATGTCTAAGTTCGATCTATGGTCTTAAGCAGTTTTCTTTTCTTTTGTGGTTTTAAGTAGGGATGCGAACCCCTTCATTTTGTTGTAGGGATTCGGTTCTGACGGTTCGGGTTCTTATCAAATAGTGGTTCGGTTCTAAGGGTTCGGTTCTTGTAGTAGTATTTAGAGGTTTGGTTCTGTAGGTTCGGTTCTGAAATTAAAAAAAAAGTGAAACAAGCGTGGTTTCTTGAGGTTGCGTTCTGTAAAAAAGTAAAATAAAGCACAATTTTTTCGTCAAATCCCTAAAAAAGAGTAAGACGAAGTTACATTTTACGGATATGCACAATATTGATAAAAATTGAAAAGAGGTTCGGTTCTGAAGTCAAAAAAGCAGCGGTTGTTGGGATTCGGTTCGTTTCCCTGGTTTTGTGATATATATAGATGAAAGGTTGTCAACACTTATAATCGAGGGATTCGTGTAAAACTTACATATTTGTTATTCGACAATTACAATTTATGGATGTTAGTAAGCTTCGTGGTTACTTTTATATATGTTTTATGGCTGTGTGGTATCGATTACGTTTAATGGTCAAGTCACATATGAACATTTAAATATAAAAATAAACATTAGTTATGTGTCAATATGCCCACGAATTTCCTTGTATGAAAAGTTAAATATAAAGTAGATCGTCCGTTTCTTTCCTATTTCAATGTGACATTTTGTTTTATTGAAGAGATAATTGTAGTGTCTTATCGTTTACTTAGAATACAACCAATGAATAATAATGAAAATAGAGCATTTTGGTTCTCTTAAGGATCGTTCTTAAATTAATTTATCTAAAAGATTAATTGCAATTGAATATCCAAGCATAAGCGTCTTACAAATTAAAATGGAATTAATGATCTTAATCCCTTGTTGTCTATAACATAAGGTGAATCTGGATAAAAATATTAAAAAAAAAAAAAAACGGTACAATCGTGTCTCATTTTGGTAACATTTTCACTCCTGTACTATTTTTTTTAATTCACTGGGATCGACAATTGTAATTTTAAACCTGGTGCCTGATAGGTAATATTGGTTGCAAAACGACATTCATTCGCTATTAATATATGGCAGATAGTCATTAGTCATGTTGTGATTTGTCATGTTTCAGACCCTATAGGCAAGTAGTCTAGAAACCATTTATAGACGGTTTATAGACCAATAGCAGTCTATAGACCATCTATAGATGGGACATTAGACCGTATATAGACGGTTTATAGACTATTTCGAGACTACATTGCCTATAGAGAGATAAATATAAAAGATTTTGAAAAAAAAAACTGTGTGCCTTGTTCTTAAAACAGTAGTAATTAAAAACACGCACAAAATCATTCATTCAGATGGTATTTCATTCAAAATGTACGCATATAAAATTTAACCATATAGATAATTTTAAATACGAGAATTATTATCATTTAATGTAATGCGACTTAAAAGATCATAATTTATAAAATAGTCATAAAAGCGCAATTTAAAAGCTAATGCCTTGTAAATATAGAGTCGACTACAATATTTATCCATAATATGCAATAATAATACACTGATAATTATATTGTTATACCATGTTATATAAATAAATATCATCGTAACCTCTTGGTTGGTAGTTTATTTACTCTTAAAATGGGAATATAACGAATGGTTTAGTAGATAGATATGTGTGTACGACAAAATGTATAGCACACTATATTCGCAAATAATTTATTTGTATAAACAATTTAGGTGTTAGAATGGCTTGCATACAATATATAAGTACAATGCATTGTATTGTACTGTGCGTTTTGTCGTCGTACAAGAAGAGACGGAACAGAATATTATTTTCAACTTAAAAACTAAACGTTTTTTTTTTATTATTATTATGTATTATTGTATTGTATTATTGTTAAGCGCATAAAACCAGAAGGTACACCATACACAACCAACTAATCAGTTCCAGTTCAAGAATGTTTAAGAGGAATTGTGTATAAGGGTATACCTACCTAATACATTTACTGCTTTTATAGCAAATAAAATAAAAGAAGAAGAAGAAAAAGAAAAAAAAAATTGAAAAAGTTAAAGTAAATAGAAACAGAATGTATAATGGTTGTAAAGTGGACTTCAAAATCAATTAGTCACGGAATTCGCATGCTGGTATGACTTTCCATGCACATCATATACGTGTATGCATATTGCTTTTCAATTCTCGCGAAATGTTTGAAGTAAGTTGGGTGTCAAAATGGTAATACAATTTAAAATTGCGAATAAGATGGAATTGAATTGTTGAAAATTATAGAAATCAATTTTATGTTTTCTTATATTTGTTATACTCTCGTCCATTCTACCTTCAAAGGATATTTAAATGAATTTTTAATTTTGCAAATGTATAGAAATTGATGTAGGTATGCAGGATTGTTTTGATTGACTGAAATCGTTATATTTAAATGTATAGAAATCAGGTGAATTGAACAATTATTAACTGCCAAAATAATCGTAATTACATTATTGAATAAACAAAGATTAATCATATATAAATATATATTATGCAGGTATATAATCTTGGACTTACTAATTAGCAATAGAAATAATATTTCATGGTTGGTTTCGGTATCTTACCTGAAAATAAAAAGAAAAGAAAAATATTTTAGTTAACCAATATGAAATATTAAATTTTAAAGTAAAATTTTCACTGATTTCTGTGTTTATAAAACATTAGGTATAGGTAATTATATGGATTGTCCGTACACATCATAATCTACACAACCGCACTATACTTTGTACTAAAAGCTTCTTTATTGACATATTCAATGATTCAGATTTATTTAGTGTATACCGTAAATTCGGCAGCACCTTTCTAATTCAACAGAAATTGAATTCATATACCGTGAGAAGGAATGCCCGTACTACGCACAATGCAAACAAACATAAAATATGCTCCCAACATCCAATAGGTGCAGGGCCGTGCCTACCATAGAGGCGAGAGAGGCGACCGCCTCAGGCGCAAAAATTGAAAGGCGCAAAATTATA
>JAABKK020059052.1:4263-23775 GCA_011634745.2 Catotricha subobsoleta
ATTTAATTAAAGCAATTTTGAATAAATATTTTCAGTTCATAATATATATTTCCATTATCGTTTTGCTTTAAGCAATCAATTCAGTTTAGTCCCATAAACAGCTCTTTTTAATAAAATTTGAAAATATTACTTAAGTTTAGTTAAATTTATAAAATATAGAATTCTCTTTGAATTACATTATGGACATTTTTTTTTATCATTTTGTCTTAATATTAAATAGAAAAAAATATATAATTTAATTTACAAGAATTGCAACAATTTTTTTTTTTTTTTTTAAATAAATTTGAAAATATTATTATTTCTTCTTTTTTTTTTAACAATTTTATTTCTGTTATTTTAAATATTAAAATTATGTCGTGTTTTATACAAAAATTAATAATAATAGTATAAAAAAAAAAAAATGTGTTTAAAATAAAATGCAAAAAGAGACCAAGAAAAAAATAATTGAAATATAATTCCTACTTATTTTATAAGATATTCAGCACATTTTCAAAGTTTCTTTTAAACACTATACATTTTTTTATTATTTTTTTTTTTATTTTCTTTCTGTTGTTAAAAATGTATTTAAAATTTATTAATAGTTCTATTTTTATTTTTTTATACACTTTTATCGGAAGGAAGGAAGATATTAAGATCTTAATCACACTATTTTGTTTAATAACTTTCAAATCGTAAAATAATTTTTGAAATAAGAGATTATTTTGTTTGATTGGGGCTAAAAGAAATTCATCATGATAATGGCTTGAGGTTTTCTATTGTAATAGCTTAACAAACAAAGAAATCCCAAAGATTATTTTCTTTATTCCTTAATTAAGTAAGATACACTGAAAACGCAAGTAATCCCTTGCCGGACTAAATCATTTTTTATTTTGTATTTTTTTTTTATATCTAAATATTTAATGTTGTGTACAATTCTTTTGGTCCAATTGGCAGCCATCGACATCACAAATATTATCAGGTGCAGACCATCTTCGTTTTCTGCTAGAGAGTGTTGTTGCATCAATAGCAACATCTGGTGATGTGTTTCGATCATCGCTAGTTCCATCAACACTAATTGATGGTGGAGGTAAAATAAATTTTTGTGGCGAACTTTCATGACTTAAAGTGCGATGAACAGTTCCATTGGTAGATGATCGACGTTCATCAATATTACCATTAATACTGCGCTGATTGGCAGATGGTATTTGTCCAAAATGTGATCTCATTGCAATATTATGTCCATTAATAAGATGTGCTGCTGCTACAGCGGACATTTGTTGTCGTTGCTGATGATGTTGATGTTGTTGATAATGTGAATTATGTTGATGGAAATCATCTGGAATTGGACGACTTGTAACAGCTGTTGCTGTTGCTGTCGTTGGAATCGTTTGTGTTTGTTGTTTCCGTGATAGATTCTGTGGTAAATGTGATGCAGATATATTTTCTGCATTATAATTGTTATGAGGTTGAGAATAGTATTGAGGTTGTTGTAAATGTTGTTGTACATATTGATGACTATGAGTTTGAGATGCTGAAGTTAATGGTCCTTCACGTGGTGTCAATGATATACAAACGTCACCAACTTCTAATAATTGACATTTTAAACCATATACTTGTAATGATCCATCCGGACTATATGATGCCCAACCTTTTCCATAGACAAAAAATGGATGGCCTAATGCTGATTCAATGTCAAACTAAAATAATTAAAAAAAAAAAAAAAAAACATGAAATTATTATTGTTAAAAGTTCAAATGCTTGAAATTGATTTTGTTTAACATTATTTGATAAATTTGATAAATTTAATAAATTTAATAAATTATAAAGTCAAAATTAAATACTAGTACTAGTATGTACTATGGATAAGACCTTGAAATACCATAATTAAATTGTATAGGACATATAAACCATAAAATAGAAAATATAAAGTCTATCCATATCTATTCTATGGCTTGTGTTATGTGTAGCTATGGATTAAAAGTATGCCATCGGTATTACGATAGGTCGTACGATAATGATATTGATAACTTATATAATAAATATAGTCATATGCATGTATAACAAGTTTGTTATTTCGATCAAGCTTCTTGTGCGCATACAAAATATATTTTTCTACTTATAATATGACCTGAACATGTTTTGTTTATTTTCCATTCTATTCATAGAATCACGCAACATTAAAAAATAAAATAAATAAAAAAAAAAATTGGTAAACATTTTATGAAAGAAAGGAGAAAATAAAATAAAATAAAGTTTAAGCCTCATTTGAATGGAAAGTTGACTAAAAGAAAATTCAGTAAAAAGTTATACCCATGAAAACCTATACGAAATTTATTTATGTTGGCACATTAAAATAAAACGTGTGAAGGTAAGTGGAAAATATTTTAGGTTCAAAGGTAAACATTAAACAGATATTACTAATTCATCAGTAAATTTTATATTATGGATGGTAGATATTGTCTTTTTTGTTTTATGATTTTATTTTCAAAGTAAGGTATTATCTAATTTAATCAAATATAAAATTTAACATAAAAGATTTTATAAAAGGTTACTGTCTCTAATAATTGGGCCTTTTTAGTATAAGACTTTTCTCTATTTGTACATTGAGAATTGCAATGAAAACATCCAATGTATAGAGAAATTGTTACGATAAGGCGCCACAATTCCGAGTAATATTTTTACTCTATGCTAGCCTGAAAATAAAAATAATATGAAATCCTGCTGAATTAATAATTTTTAACTAAACGATGGACGATTATAAATATATTATATAGCGAGAAAATAATAATAGATATGAATTTAAATAATTATTTTTTTATTTTGTTGAGCGTTTATTTTCATTTAATTTACAATAAATATATTGCCTTCATATTTGCTAATTAAAATTAAATATAATATAAATTTGAATAATAATGTATAATGTAATGATAATGATGATGATAATGATGATGATTATGATGATGGATTATGATTAATTATTTATAAAATGAAAAAAAAAACAAAAAACAATGGAATAAAGATGTGTACATCGTTCGCACGCACCTATAAGCTCAAAAATTCGTAAACAACTACCACATCTATATGTAAATTGTAAAGTAGGTAGATGCAAAAACGTGACTTTGTGTTATAAAAGTTAACATAATTAAATGTAAGTATTTAAAAGTTTATCAAACAATAAGTTTTAAATAAAATGAATATAATTTTTATTTTATTATTCATTATAATTTAGTGGAAATATATAGATTTTTCTATTTGTTAACACATTTTTTTTTTTTTGTAAATGGTTAAATTTCTGCTGATAACATTTTTAAATCACACTTCTTTTTCTTTTTTAATAAGATAAGTAAATGAGAATGTAGGGAATGGAATTTAGACAACTTTAATTTTCTCTTGATTGACTGTATAATTGACTACCCAAGTACATCCATTGAAATTGCATCCAAATCTAAAATATTGAATGAATAATTTTACTATCGATAGTAACATTTATTTAAACGATATAATATTACTCGTCAGCTTAAACCTTTTTCACCTCGACTTATTTACTTTTGCGAAAAACTATTATTATGTACATGTTTTTTTTTCTATTTAGCTTGAGATTATGTATTTATTTATAAAACTAACAGCCTATTGTTGTTAGGAAATCAGAAAAATCTATTTATAGTAATTTAATTACATTCATAATGCTTATATTAGTCATACTAATAATATGTATTATGAATGATTATTTATTTATTCAATAATAATGTGTACGTCTCTCGCACCTGAATAAATGTTACCCAGAGATTCAATAAAATATTTATTGCATTTGTATTTTATATATATTATAGATCTAAACGAAATAATAATTTTCATAAGGAAAATTTTTACATAATTTAACCATCGCACATCAGTCAAATTTCTATAAAAATTTATCAAATACATAAAACTTTATACATTATACATAATGAATTTCGTTACGTACAAAATTTGTTTCAAATAAAATATTTTCTAGGTTGCTATGCAGCTTTTAATAGATCATATTGTTCGCTTATCGATACAATGGTTTTCCTTTTTATTTAAAAACAAAAAAAATCCTTTATTTTCAGATATATTATTAATGCTAGCAATTTATACGAGTATTCAATACTCAGTATACTCTCATTATATATGGCGATAGGAAATAAAAAAAAAAATCATCTGTTAACTTTTGTTTAAATAATGAAATTTCTCATTTCAACATTTCGAATCAATACAATTAAAGAATATTTATTTTTATTTCATAAGATGAAAGAGGTGAAGGATACAAATGAAAGATATTTTATGTAAAAGAGCGTAACGAACTGAAAGTGATCACTGGATAAATCATATTTTTCAATCACTATCTTCATTCAATTCTTAAATTCTGAATTGAATTTTTCTTTATACTTAAAACCAGTTTTTAGGCCGATCATCCTCTGCAAAAATAAAAAAAAAAAAACTGCACAACAAAAAAATTTACGGAGCTACATACATATTTCTTCATAAGAATTAAGAATGAACTCATACAACTTGGTACATTTTTTTAACCATAACATGAGAATGTGATGAAGAAGAAAAACAAGACAATTAGATAATAATTGTGATATTTGTTACAACGTTAAAATGATTTCAGAATAAAAGGTGAACGGGTTTTTCAATAGGACAATAACTATGATCAGACGAGGATCAGACAATGCTAAAACACTAAATGCAGTACGTTAACGCAAAATTGGTTTCTTAAATACGCCATATAAGCAAAGATCGGACATTTTTAATTAAAAGAAAGACAAAAACAATACCAATTTCAAACCATATATTTAAAACCAAAATCAGATAAAATCTGTTATAATCCTTATGATAAAAATTATCTCGGTAGGTAAATTATGTTTATGTTTCCAATTGAAACTCGGTTTATTGTTTGTTTACTAACACTAACAGACCAGACATACTAACCAGTTTTTTTTTTTCATTTTATCGAAATTTTCAAAATACCATCAAGCTAAAAATCTAAACATTGTTGTACAACACTGTAAACACATCCCCATCACAAAACGCGATGCAACAATGAAATTTATACGTGGATTGAATGATGAATTTATGCCAAACCGAAACAATCAAGCCACCATCACAAGCCTCTAGAAGTCTAAAATAAATAGTATTTTCTACTGTGTGTTATATATTATTCATATAGACATAGATGAAATATTTGATGGAATTTACAATGGTAGTAGCAACCACAAACACAGTATACTCTATCTGGTAAGACATACATATCATAATCATAATATTATAATCCATTGCTTCAACTTCTGGTTAGTTTACGTGACTAGAATTTCTAATTTTACTTGATAAAATACTAGCTTAACTTCAAATATAGAGGTTTGGTAAATAAATGCCATAGTTAATATTATAAATGTAATGCGGATTGGTAACAGTAGCTATCTAAAGATAACCCCCTGGTATCAACACTTACCTATATATATATAGTTTTATATATAGATATAGATAAATAATAATAGAATGAGTTTTCAATTCATGCGTAATCGAATTTCGTTTATACATATCAAACTAAACACAATTTATACAAAATGTATATACATTACAACTCACCGCGGATATATGGATAAAATTTATGTCTATATTACAATCGACGTAAGCCATAACGGCAATGCAATATCTACCCTTCAATATGTTTGTATTTATTTCATATCAATATCTTGCTCAAGGACACTTTAGGAAATCTATAAGCAATACATATATATGTATTATGACCAAGTATCGTTTCTAGAATTTCAACATTTTTATTTTCTTTTTTTTTTTTTTATTATCTATCGTTTTCTTATCCGTTTCTATCAATAATAAAAATATATATTATTACTTTTACAAGCATTTCATTTTCAATGTAGTAATGAAGTAAATAGTTCGATTCGAAGTTAAAAATGTGCCATATAGAAATGGTTTTGAATAGGTACAATCTATCGTTCATGATGAGAAAACATTCATAATGTCGATATAAGAATCCTTACGATGTATCAATAAAATAAAATTCAATTGAATTCGGATGCACGATATGTAGATTCTTTAACGAAATTTATACCATTTATTAATGTTGTGAATACGTAAAGTAATATTTTGTTTTGTTAAATTATTCAAAAAAAAAAAAAAACACTTTATTAAATAATTTTTGACGTGGCAACATTTTTTTTTTTTTTAACAGCGTTCAGTGCACGAAGAGAAATGTTTCATTGCAATCAATTGATATGCATATAGTTCTATTTTGAAAAATATAGCATACACGAAACACTTGTCTTGTATATAAAGCCATCACATAACCTTCGTTTGTATTTTAATATTAACCCAAAAAGTCATATCTACTAATTACGAAAAGAAAAAGAAAAAAAATGATTCAACTCAATTTTAATATGGAGTGGAGGTGTTTCTATCAAGCAATAAAAAAAAAAAAAAAAGTATGGAGCTGACTCCAAACATAAATTCAACGAAAAAACATTTAAAACAAATAGCCGAAGCTGTGTTGCATTAAATATATTTCTACCGAAGTAAGTGCAAGTAACTAAATGCAAATAACTTTGAATTTATTCAATATTTCAATTGTGTACCGATATTAAAATGCTTTATCAGATATTGATATTAAAGCAAGCCTATATAGAAATAATATACCTACAGCGGTATGACGAGACAAGACGATACTTAAATCGTTTACTTACTTACACATAATATATTACTTATTTGCATACAATTGCATTGAATTGCATACAATACAACAATAACAACAATAACAACAATAACAAATTAGGAAACTTGAAATTTCCATTAACTTATTGTGTGTTTTGTCAATGTGTATCGATATTACTTTACTAGCTCTACCGCTATTATACCCACATATTGCCATCCATATATAAATTATATCTTATATCCTTACGTTTGTCTTTACGTATATTCAAGTCGATTCAGATTTACACTATTGAATTAAAACCGATATTTTATAAATATAAAAATAAATAATAGAAATAAACATATAAATAAAGCACACGAACACGATATTTAAATTACATTCATTGAATAAATAAACAATAACAAAAATTGTAATTCAGCATTTGAATGTTATATTGAATGTTGATATTAATATTATATTGATAAAGTGAGAACACGCGGCAGCAAATGATTATAGCAATTTAAATAATTCTATAATAATATAAATGATTTGATTTATTATTCTAATCGAGAGGTAAATTGTAAAAGTGAATTTGAAATCTATAGGCTTTCTTTATTGTTTTCGATTTTGTAATAGTTAATTTAAACATAAAAAAAAAAAAAACGTAACAAAACAAAAACAAAAACTTTTATAAAAATACCTACGTTAAAGATATTTCTTTGTGAACGGTGGAAATAAAGAATTTACTTTTGAACTTTATTTAATTTTTTGCATTTAGCAATTTGTGGGATTATACAATCTGTTACTTTATAGACTTTTAATGGGATTGTGATTCAAGCTAACTTTACACGTTTACAAATTACAGTTCTTTATATTTCTCCAGCATTTTTATATTCTATTTACCCTTTTCTTTTGTTTTCTTAAAAAAAACTTTTATTCAAATTTTAATTAGAACTTAGTTAAAAAAAAAAAAAATCTAATATTTAACATACCTTATTATTATTATAAATGAATGTTATGACAACATTATTCTGTGAATTAGCTGCAATTTTGACAACAGTTGTGTCAGCCAATTGTAAATCGGGATTTTTATTTGATGATATGATAAAATCTTCGGCCCGCATATCTTCAACGCGTTTCAATTCACCAGTGGCCAATTCAATTAAAGATCCTTTTGTAAAATTTGTACAAGTATTGTTGTTATTGTTATTAATATTATTCAATGATGATCTGCAAAAACAATAATATAAATGAAATAAAAATGAAATATTATGTAGATATAATTATTGCAAATACGGAAAATTTATTTAAACACAAACAATATGTAAGTAATGTAAGTAAAATATATGAAAAAAGAAAAGTTTTTTTTTTTTTTACTTCGTTACAAAAAGTTAAGAACAAAATACAGTAAACCAAAAAAACCACTTCAAATAAATAATATGAAAAGTAACTTATTCTATATTTTTGTTTGTGTAATTTTTTTTCTTCTTCGAAAAACTTTTATATTCAACAACCAAAGCGAAACCAAGTCATATATTTTCTCCAATAGAATAAGTATAAGATTGGTACAAAAGCAACATGAGAAAAAAAGAACATCAGATCATATCAGATATTCAACATAGTCTATAATCAAAGAAATTGAAAGAAATGTTGTGTTCTTTGTTAAATGAAAAAGTAATTTAATTTTCATATTGATTGATTACTTTCTCTGACTCTGCAACCATATCCAACAAACAATAATACCTCCTCAACATTATGTTATTTTATTGGGACCGTAGTTTTTTGTTGCTGCTGTTTTATTTTTAATTGTATTTGGAATTGTGATTTGATGGAAAGGAAAAACCATAAAATATATTCCAAAAGAGGAAGCTATTATTATACTTAGAAAAAATATTCTTTTTATTCCTTTATACAGAACGTATGGAACGGACATATGAAAAATTTGTAGCAGCAATTCAGTATAATATCTAATTTAATTTTAAATATTTTTCTTAACTTCTTAATTAATAATAAAAATATAATTACTTGACAACTGAAGTGGAACTAGTAGAACCAACTAGTGATGATTTTTGCTTAGCAGCAGCATCCTTTTCACTATAAGGCCGTGTTAAAATTCGATGCTTAAGAGACCCTTCTTTACCTGATGGAACCTTAAAGCCAGCTGATTTACCATTAGTTGTAATTTGATTAGAAGATTTTGATTCTTTCTCTTTATTTTCTCGAAACATTGGTTGTGGATGATCATTTTGTTGTTGTTGCTGCTGCTGAAGATTATGATATTGTTGTTGAGATGATAATGATGACGAAGACAATCGTTCATTGACTAATACCGATTTGGCTGAGATCGAGGTATTACTTTGAGAAACGGCTGCTGCAGCGGTGGCAGCTATCACAATTGGAGATTGTGGGGATAATATATTATGTGTCTGAGCAGGTGGACTATATGCTGATGGCGGCGGTGGAAGATATGGAGAATATGGATCAACATGCGATGGAATATATGTTGGTCGGTTATGATGAATTGAATTTCTTGAATTTAATGGATGTGGTGGTGGCGGTGGATATAACGCCGGTGCTCTTTAAAAAAAAAATTGGAAGAATAACGTTATTAGAATTTTATTTCGTATGAGAGGAAGTAGAGATATAATGAAATACTAAAAACTTACCCATAAACCGTTGCTGCTCGACCATAAAGATTTGAATAGTTAAGTGCTTGATATGCAGCTGCAGCTGCACTAGATCCATTCACAGATGTTGGTGCACAAAAAGATAATTTTGGTGGACCATAAAGACTAGCAAGTGAATGGTGCATGGCATCCTGTTCGCTTTGTGATTGTTGACTTTGTGTGGTTACAATATTTGTGGATGCAGAATCGTTAAACGATGATTGCGATGATTGCTGCTTCTGATGAGATCCTGGTGACACAGAAGTTGCAGATGATTGTTGTTGAGATGACACAGCCAAATTAACAGGACCCGTTTGTTCTATTGAGTATTTTGATCGTGGCGAACTAAAGCCATTACAACCACGCAAAGGTGGACCTCCATTATACCTTAAAATAGATTAAAGGTAAATCGATGAGAAGAATTATTGACGATTTTATTTTTCTTTGTATATTACTTACCTATTTGTTGTTTTTGGATGTGGCCGTGCAAATTCAGCAGCTGACATAGCCACAGCAGCTGCTGAACTAAGTGAAGGTAAAGCTGTTATTGGACAGGGTGCTAGTAAATTTGGACCTGATCCGTAATGATGTGATGTATAGGGCCGACCTGGGCCAAAATGATTTTCTACAGCAGATAACATCGGCCGAACAAATTCACCACATTTACCGCCGCTATTTTCGAAATTGTTATTATTACTGCTGGTATGACCAAATGGTAAGCGATTTATAGTCTGTCGACAATTTGTATTAGGATCGTTGACCTCGCTTATAATATCTCTTGAACGATTATTTGTTTTAAGTAATTTTTTTCGACGATGCGGGTGATGTGATTTCACAGCTGCTGAATATCCACCATCAACAACAACACCAAAACGTTGTCGTGACGATGTTGATGATGATGATGATTTTGTTGTTGACGTAATGTTAATATTTGATGGCCCAACGTATTGGGACCGATTTCCTGAGTTTCTATTGCATTTATTCTGTCATCTGTAATTAAAAATGAAAAACAGGTGTTAAAAAATAACGATAGAAAAATTTATTAAATTATATAATATTAATATAAAATTGGAAAAAGAGAAAAAAAAAAAACCGTTGCCATTCAAAAGACAAAGGCGCCTGTAAAACATCAAATTATGAATAAAATAATGAAATTCGTATCTTAAATCTAAATATAGTTACGTGCTGAATTATGAATTAAGTAACTATTTACTCGCGTACATAAAAAGCAATTTTAACTTTCGTTCAAGAAAAAAAAAATTGTCTGATTCACCCCTAATATTAACTTCGAAAGACTACAAGACTACGCAACAGTATAAAATTGCCGCAGGTCGCAACACAACAAAAATAAACCATTATAACTTTCATATAGTTTCGTTTTGCGTAATAGCAATGATATGATACGCGTTACAATAAAAACGACAGCATCACGTGCCTCGTGTATATTAAAATTTATGGTTTTCGCAAATTTAACATTATAAGGTTTGTTGGTCTAACTTTTTGCTATGTTAACCTAACGGTTAATATCAATATCACAATTTTTTATTGTTATTATGGTGTTTGCTGTTTTATAATTATGAGATTGTTTATCGAGGATATAAAGATTTTAAAAGTTCTATATAGTCTTTATTGATTTGGCCTAGTCAACAAGAATTTAGTTTTATGGTGGCATAAGAAAATATTATAATCAATGTTTATAAATAAAGCCACCAGTCACAGCCGGCACCATGAATTATACTACCTATCCATAGTAACTAAACCGTTTTTCATTACAAACGAATATAAATCACAAAATATATAGTATAAAGAAATCAATAACTTTATTTCGTTATCCAGTTTATATAGCACGCAAATTTTCGATTAAGCTAAATACATTCATTGCGTTTATTCCAAACATATACATATATATTGTATATATATATATATACATATTGAAGTGAAAGTGCTTTTGATTTCAAATGGTTTCAATAGAATTAATTGTCTAATTAAAAGAATTTATAGATATAGGTGCGTGCGCTAGATTCCTGCAATTTAATATTGGCAAAAATGTTTATCCTAAATAATAAAAAATGGGAAATGTGGTAGCAAAGTTATTGATAAGCGGCTGATTATCTCCGCTAAATGAGCAGTAGCCATGAAATTTCTATTTTGATTATAACATTCTAGGGAATTCACTTTGAATTTATTTTCTACTAATTCGATTTAATGAAGAGATCAACATATAGATTCCCATTAAAAATTTATTTCTATGGCTCCTTTTTTTTTCGTACGCAAAAATTTTGTGTTGAAGGAAGCAATAAATTTTACTATGATAATACAATAACAACTGATAAGATTAAAGAAAAAAAAAAAAGAAAAAAAACATTTTAATTTATAATTAAATTTAATTCAAAAGTATTAAATTTCACAAAAACAAAAATAATCGCAATTTCATTTTTATTATACTTTAAACATGGATATGGATGGCAATTAATAAAAGCGATAAGAAATATTATTATTACATTGCAATGTCACGACGAAATTGATAACAAAACGCAGCTTTGTACGATTTTATTTATTTAATATTATTATTATTATTATTATTATTTTTTTTTTCATTATTCTTTTTATATTTTTGTCATTATTGCACTTTTATTCTATTTATTGACAACACACACAACACAACCTTAAAATATATGTACCTCTGCTCTTTAGACATACTTACTTATATTTCATTATTTGTAAATTATTTTTATATGTATTAATTTATAAAATATAGGAAAGTAATCTGTACACACATAAACAAACTTCTGTTAATTTGTTGTTGTTCAAATAAATGTTTTTAATTGAATGTTGTTTTTACGGTTTATCTCGGATTCGGTTGTGTATAAATTATTCAACTGATATCGAGCGTAAAATTTATTATCAGTAAAAATTATTATTATTAATTTAAGTACGAGTATATCGAGAATTGTTATGTTCCAATGTAGATAATAGTTGAAATACCTAATCTTATGAATAATATAGAAAATATATGTATATATGTAATAATTACATATATTATGTATTACATATATATGTGTCCGGGCTTATAATATTTTTGAATTTCGTAGATGTGTCCACATATAGAAAATATTTAATGACAAAAATGGGCCCTTACAAAACAAAAAATATGAGAAAAATTTGATGCCAAACTGTTTATAGAAACTTGTGAAACGGAACGATATGCGTTATTAATCAATTGGCCCCAAATTTTGACTGTCTTACCTTTTTTATCAATTAAATATTTTCTATGTCAGTGTCACCCTAAAATAATATATAACAAATATTTTATATTTATATATATATATAATTTTTTTTTGTTTCAACTCACTGTCTTCAACTACATATTAGAAATATAATTTATACACGCACGCACGGTATCCACATAGTGATACTAATACACATTTTTTTTATTGATTATTATGTAATTTTAACAGTACCAATTTAACAATAAAGTGTTATTTTAAAATACATCTGATATGATTCACACACTGGTCATTAGTAAGTAGATATGGTGCAGGCCTGTAGTTAGGTAATAAGTAGAAAGACGGTAGAAATAATTAAGTTTACTTTAAAAAGTTATTATGCTAATTAAGTCTGTAGAAAATTCTTATTAATAATTTGGTTTTATTTATCATAATTATTATTAATCAAAATGGAGACAATTATTTTGTTCAGTATAAAATTATCCAGTGAATCAATTACGAACAAATCAGTGTGTTCAATTACGAATTTTATATGGCCTACGATTTTGATCAATGAGCATTGTATGGAAATAAGGCAAAAAGAATATTTCATTTCTTTTTTTTTTCTTTTAATTATATACTAAATGTATATATAAATTATATAGTTAACTCTTCATCATTATATCGCCGGTTTATTTAAAAACCATATCGTCATGACATCTTCAAATAATTTTATAAATAATTTTTTTGCCATGAACCGGCTGCATGATTTTAGTTCTAAACAAATAATTATGAATTATTTACTTTTTAATAAAAAAAAGAAGAAGAACAAAAAAAAAGCACACAAACCGAGAATAACATTTTACCAAAAATACAAACGTCAAGTCATTAATGGGTTACGTAACAGCCGAATATTCACTTCACACCGCCCGCCATTCACAAACAATTTAAAATTTAAATTGCCAAAAAAAAAAAAAAAAACTATAAGCTATGCGAATAATGTGTGAATTTAATTTAAATACTGTGATATTCATCAAGAAATATAATGAATTTTTATTTTTACGTTTATTTTTTTCTTTCTATTTAACTTTTTTATTATTATTATTATTATTGTCATAATTTTTTTTTGATACGTTGCCAAATTGATTTATGTTCTATATATAATTATAAATATCAACAATGCTATATAAAAAAGAACGAGTTTAAATTTACAATCAAGTTTTTTGGAACATAGAAATAATTTGGATGTAATTAGGCATTAACAATAAACGTTTTAAATTATGGTGGTTCGGATGATATTTATTATTTTGTTTTGATTAATGAAAACCGTTGGATAAATTTAAATTTAAAATTGTTTGTTATATTTCATTTGATAGTCATACGAATTATCTATAGAAAAGACTGATCATATATTCATATATATGAAGAAGGCAAATTTGATGTAAAGATAATAAGATATAGAATTGGATGAAACTAAATATTGTATGGCCAAAAAAATAGATATTTAAAAAAACTCTTCTAATAATTGAGTGTATCAAAATCAACTTTAACACGATTTATTGCAGAAATGCTTATATGACATTTAGATAACAGTGTACGTAGAGAAGCTGTAAGAAAAAATCTTACCGAGTTATTTTGGAATTGGAACAGATCAAAAACGCCGCTTACAAAACATATAATTTCTCTAGAACCTCGCCGTTTCAGAAAATGAACCAATGCGAGATCATTAAAATAATGTGTATCATTTGAATAATTGCAAGTACTGAAATGTTGACCCTATTTTTATACGATTATCATAATTCTATTCTAATCTGTAACACGCTCACGCTATTACTTAAAAATAATTATATGTATTGCAATTAATGTTTTAGATAAATTTGGAATATCAAAAATTATCTTAAAGACAATCGTCTCATACTTTTTTATGGAATAAAAATTAACCATTCCTGTTTCTCTTATTATAGTGCCATCACACAATTAGCGTGAATCATTTCTTTATTCTTGAACATTAACAAAATTCTTGCACAATTATATATTCTTATCACACATAATATCCACATAGGTGTTGTAATATATAGTAATTAGGTACCTACTGTGCTATTATATTTTCGCAATTTTTGGTACGGTTAGCCATTATCTTAAAAATAATAATTGTAATGTGTTCGGCAAACATGTTTAATATTATCAACCCTTCTACAAAAACAAGGAGATATGATAGCAAAATTACTATCATATATTTAATAGTATGTGTGATGTGATGCGGCTATTAATAAATTATTTACTTTCAACCTGAACGTCGCGTGTATTTTCATAGTACAGATTTACAAACATAATAAATTCACATAATAGTAAATATACACATCATCCATGACTAATAGGCTATTCTAACTAAATCATAAAAGAAGAAAAAAAAAAAACTTTATTATAAAATATCGCGTCTTAAGCATTTAATTTTTAAACATTTTATAGAATTTTTATCATGTCGCAAATTTTTCAGCCACGTACGTCCGCATTATAATTATAATTTAACGTGTACACACATTCAAAACACGCACAGTCAATTCTCGCGACCGGCAACTATATACACAACACAGGTAGCAAAAGAGAAAAAAAACAAAAAAAAACAATAATAATAATTTTTACTATACGATCTGATGAACATTCCTAGACAATGACATCAGAAAAAATATTGTAGGCTAGATATTATTAAATTAATTGCAATAATTTATTTGGTAAAAAAAACAAAACTATTAGAAAAAGCACAGTTTACAATAAATTAGATACACTTAATTGTTAAGCGATTCTTTCCAATATATATTTTTAGAATAATTTATTCTAATGGATTATTAGTGAAATGATAAATTGATGTGATCATTTTATTTAACCTATTACAGGTTATCGACTAGGCGGTATTTTAATACCTACTCCCCGCAACTATATGCGATATATACCTGAACCTGCGAACCTGCGAACCTCAACCTCAAACATAAATAAAAACTCATGTCATGCAATTTAACATTAAATTAATACTTAAACGTTCAAAACTGCTTGAATTAGCCAAAATTTGCGTATCGAAAAGAAAAAAAAATCAATCGGTAAAAATAAAAAAAAAAAAAATACTATGGTTATTATAAATGACATGCAAAGCCTATATAGGCAAAAACGAATATTTTCAAAATATCCAAATCAATTTATGGGAATACCTTGCTTAAAAACTCTATTCTTACATATTTCTATTATTTTGTATTTTCGAAATTATTATATAACTCCGACAAAAACGTGTTCGTGTTATTTATTTCATCTTTTTTTTTTTTTACTTCATTATTTGATTGATCATTTAACTATGCAAAAATATTATTAAAAGCTATACCATCTTCTAAAACTATATGCCTCAAAAATTTTCGTATAATTTAAATGTAAGTATTTTGTGTTCATTTTGTAAAGGCAACACAAAATATACAAACGTTTCAAAATCTTGTATTCACATAAAATTGGTCTTGTTACTATGATGGAATAAAAATCACAATGAATTCAAATATTTATTATATAACACCATTAAAATTGTAGAACTAATATAGATATGATGATGATGAATGGTGGATAATATGAAATGTCATGGCCAAGGCCAAAAACTAAAGCCAAAAGAAAAAAAAAAACTATATTATATTATATTATATATAAATATACATTTTTTCTTCTCTCTTTGGTTGGTTTAATATTTCGTGTTGTAGTTTTATATATTAATAGTTCTTTGATATGTATTATTATGTTGATAGTAAGACTCGAAAGAAAAAAAAAATCATATTTCTTTTCCACTATGATTTGTATTTATACAAAAAATATATATATATATATATATTTGTATAGTTGGATAAAGCCGCATTGAAAGGTACAGAAGTGAATGTTAAACAGTAAAGCCAAAAATAATACATAATACATAATAATAATAATAATAATATTTTTATGCGGTAAAAAGAAATGTCTAGTCATTTTTTAAGTTTTTACCATCGATATCAAATTATGATGATCATTCATATAGTAAAAAAAAAAAAATAATAATAATAATGACCAATATGATTATCAAAACGATAGAAGCATTTCGATCATTTAATATTTGTGTGGCAGTTTTTTTTTTCCCCTGGTGTTAAGAGAGTATTAATATTAATAAAATTAAAAAAAAAAAAACAACATTTTAACTGTGTGTTCCGCACTAATTATGGTTCAATTAAAATTGAAATAAAGCACGCATTTTTTAATTATTTAACGGAATCGCTTAAAAGTTCGATAATAACTCAGTAGGATGATGATTGGAAAGAATATAATTTGAATGTATACTAATTAGAGATTAGTCCATTTATCCAAAATGAAACCAATCAAAAAATTCATTTGTATTTATGTATAAATTATTATTATTATTAATTTTTCTTCTTAGAGTGGCAAAAATATCATATGGCATTTCTCCACGTCACCGCCGGTCAACCATTAAGCAAATAAATAATCAAAGTCGCAATAGCTCGATTATAAATTGCAATAAAATAATTTCAATAATCATTCGATAGCTGTTGAGATAGATGAATATATATTCTTGTTGATTTTTAATTCACTTTTTATGAACCGAATAAATAAACACATCTTTAGATTATTATAAAATTATTAGTGAATACATTGTAGTTTCGGCACATATGCCGTCGGATTGGCCACAGCTGACACAAAGTATGAAGAAAAGGTCAATTTAATGAAAACAACAACAAAAAATTATATATATTCTGTTCTGTGTGTTTATTTTTAATGCAAAATAAACGATAAGTAGGAAAAAAAAAATGAAGAAAATTATTCATAAATATCACATAAAGTATGTATATATTTCATTCAATGCCTAGATTAAAATAAGGAACTAGTGGCTAGCCCTGATAAGAATTTATTATTATTCATACAAAATATTTCTTATTTCTTATTTTTTTTGGTTATATTTTAAATAAAACACAGTCTACTTCTGATAATAATCCCTAAACGCAAAAAAAAAAATGCGTTTTGCTTCGAAATGATCTAAACATTGCAGAAGATTAGGTTAATATTTTTTTTTTTATTTATTAATTTAATGAAATACAATATTTCCATAATCTTATACTAGATCCCTTACATTTCTTCTGACATTTAATCATACAATTTCGTAATACAAACAAATGTTCTAATTAATTGTTTTTTTTTTTTTTAATAATAATAAAAGAGTTATTCAAATGGAAGCTTAGTATTAAGTTTCAGTCGATGGGTAGGACACTAGTTCGAATCAGGGGCCACAACTCTTGGAATCATTTGGAAACTTTTGGTATTCATTTAAAAGATTCCAAAAAAAAAAATGGAATCAGGGGCCACGGTTTGGCCTGTGTCCTACCACTCGGTTTCAGTTTTCGTGATCATATAATAAAATTACAGTATTTCTCATAAACTATTTGAAACAATTTATTATTATGATGTAAGCACTAAATGCGGGCCTAAAATAGCATATCAAAAATAAAATTTAAAAAAATACTTTAAATTAATGTCTATTGATTATCTCTTAATGACAAATCAATCGACAATCAATAAACACGTATTAATCTCTTTAAAATTTGGTACATTTTTTTTAATTTTTTTTATTGAATGGATGTTTTTTTTTTCTTTTATCACGTACACGTGTTTGTAATAACCAACTAAAGTATTTATCAATAGCAATTATTATTGTTATTTCAAAAATAGATTTTGATAAATTTTTATTATGAATGATATTTATTTGATCTAACCATTCAAAATTATAAGATAAAATGGGACATTTTGAATGAAGTTAATTAATCAATTATCTTGTCAATTATTGTTATTTTCGAATTAATCTAATCGAAAAGCAATTTGAAAAACTGGTTGATAGTTTTTACAAACTTTCTATTTGATTTCAACACATTTATTCATTTCATGATTTCCACCTACACAACAAAAAGATAAAAAAAAATATGTGATATGCATTTCTATATTAATAACTCGAATGGAAACTTTTTCATCCAAAATGTATTCAAATTATTATGACTCAGTCAGCAGTAACTGACACGATATATTCAAACAAATATCGTCAATTTAACGTCTATACAGCATTCAATAAATTTTAATATAATGCATATAATGAATGCAACGATTTTACTCTTAACATATTTTTTTTATTTTTTTCTTATTTTTTGAAATTTAAATAAAACGATGAAGAAAAAAAATGAAAAAAAAAAAAAATAACAGAAATAAACAAATAATATGAAAATGTAATCGTTGTAGTATCGAAGCCATATGTTTTGTGTCATTATCAAAATATATATAAGCGAATGTGTATTTTATAAATGAATATTAATTACCGCGTAAAAGTATCTACGTGCGTAGATTACACTTTGAATAGTTTATATATGTTGATATAGATTGATAAATACACAAACAAGTGAAGCAAAAAAAAATACCAATGGAAAACTGAGTAACGACAGTAGAACCGAAGAAAACTTTATGTCTGGTTTGTTGCGTTCGAAATGAACAAAAAAAAAAAAAAAATAAATTAAATATACATGAAGTCTACGTAAGTAAGTAATTCGCTGAATGAATAAAATAAATATTATGCTCTCATGTGTGTTTTACAATAACGTAATGAATAATTTATTTACATCTGAACCAGCGTCTGATTGCTTTCTATTTATTTGCTAAGAATTGAAATAATATCAAATTGATAACTAATTCATATAAATGTGTGATAAAACAAATAAACTTTATAGGTAGAACACTTATATAATTTCCATTTGAATATTTTCATTAATATTTATAACAAAGAAAATTACATTGAGCGTATAAGAATTGAACATATTACAAATACGATTGGAATTTCATTCGAGCAGGTATTAATTTGCGTATATATGTTCTAATCTTTAGAAAATAATTTCTTTAGACAATAAATATTCAAGAGCAGATTAAAACAAAAAACAAAAAA
>JAABKK020059063.1:6088-22019 GCA_011634745.2 Catotricha subobsoleta
GTTTCCCCCAGCACCATATAATAGGTAAGAAAAATTTGTAGACAAGCATGAACCTAAAAAAATATTGTTTCTGAAATAGTATAAAAATGATATATTATTTTATACTACTACTTTTTTTTAAATTATATCATTTACTTTTAATGGAATAATTTAATGTAGCAATTCACAAGAGCCATTGCACACGATGCATAATGTTATGATCGCAATACTCTTACGCATAAAAGTTGTAGTAGCTGTAAGTAGTCGATAAAATAGAGTACTTGCAAGCGAATTTTTGTTGTTCAAAAATGGCACGGCATAAATAGATCTTTGCATGTTAAAAGAAACCTAAAATGTAATTTAATAAAAACGTAATTACGAATCTGTGTACAACAGTCTTATTCACGATTTGCCAATTTAAAGTAAAGAAAAAGAAAGTAAATTTAACAGTCTCTTAAAGTTTTTAAATAGCTGCTAACATAAAAAGTATACGATCGTCTACAATTTTGCCATAACCTTTTCAGATTTATCTATTATTTAAATCATTTTAAGCAGTTCTGCAACATTTCAGCTGAACCACCCTGTATATGCTGGAACAATTTAAACATTGTTGTAACTAATTACAATAAATATATGTCACAATTTTTATTTTTAAAATACTAGAAAAGGATACTTAGGTCTAATAATGTTAAATGGACACACCTACTTTTGATTTCTAATTTCGTAGAACACAGCTGAATATTATATATATATATATAGCGAGAATTTCATTTTCGTTCATTCAGACCTGTTTGTCTACAGAGCCATCAAGAGTCCCAGACAATGCTTTCACTAAATTATAATTGGCGTACGGAAAGCATGCTCCATTTTTTTTTTTTTTCATGGAACATCGTATTCAGCATAATTAAAGCAATTATTAAGTAGAAAAACCCGTCACTCCCTTTTAATATACGATAATAATTTTATATGTCTTCAAATCATATATAAAATTTGTCTTAAAATAAATCTTTACACAAAAAGCGAAAAAAAAAAAAAGAAAAAATATCAGAAAAAGGTGGAGCCCAAGGATGAGAACGGGGAGTGAGGTTTTTCTTTTTTCATCTCTTTATAAGCTTTCTTCTAAAATGTATAAAATACATAAGAAATTGCCTTTAAATTCTGATTCAGAACGTAAAATAAACGACCTAGTTATTTTTCTTTCCTTTTTTCTTCTTCAATTTTTTTTTCCTTCGTCTTTTCTTTTTTTTTTTTTATCTAAAAACTTTGAATTTATACTCCGATTTTCGAAACTGGAATAAACATATGTATTTATATATAATAGCGAATCTTATTATTTAGATCTTAAATGATTTATAATGAGTAAGAGCTTTTATTTTTATATACGAAACATTATTTATAAACTGGCGAGTTATATAAGTTAAAAGTAATGCTATAAGAAATTAATTATTTATTACTTAAAATTTCTTAAACGAATAATTCTCGTTATAACCGTATCATTTATATATTCGTATATATTTGAAATAAATCTTTGATTATAACGTATTTCAGCAGAAAATGAGAAATCTACGTTCCAAATTTATTTTGAATATTTACAATGTTATTTAATATAACAAAATTCAATCTATTGTTATATGAAACAGGAAATTAAACGACCGTTGATGAAAAAACTCGCATATGTACCTTTCTATCCTTACTTATTTATTTATTTTTTGAAAAAGATATATTGAATCATGGTTCATTCAAATGGCTTTGATATCATGCTCTTTTTTTAGGTAAATAAAAAAAAATAAAAAATTAGAAGTTAATTACGTAATCATGTAGCCAACTGACTTTACAACGGATTAAAAGTACAATTTAAAATTTGGGAAAAGTTCTTTGTTGGAACGATTAAAAAAAAAGGAATCTCAATGGATCGAATAAGTATATTAAAATATTGCTTGCTTAAAGTAATTTTAGAATTTGGAACATTGCATCAGACTCTGTATGTGTAAAAATTCTTTCCTTCAATTAGTAAATTATTGATGAACCAATTTGAGTAGTTTATTTAAAATTCTTATTGACATATATTTGCGGAAAACATGTTTAATTTTACTTTCTTTTTTTTTGCTTTGTAGCGGAATGCTAAGTACATAAATCAGTATTAATATGTTGTAACAAATATGTGACTAAAAGAAAAATGAAAAAAGAAACCAATATTTGCCACACCACATCTACATATCAGATTTTGAACAAACATTCTTTTTTTTTCTCTCTCTCTTTTTGGAATGATACTTATTACGTAAACAATGTAATGGAAAGTAATATATGCTTGGTAATTTATGTTATCTCTCTAAGTATGTTTTCGCAAAATTTGCAAATATGTATTTAAAAAAATGCAAGCTATTCTTTTCTATTTCGCTTGTTTTGAGAGAAACGATATTATCAAAATCGTATAAATTTGGATTGAATATAAATTTCCTAAAACATTTACAAGCGCTGGGGAATAGGAATATTGCAAATTTCTTGCATTGACAGTATATAAAACTCATACTAGTTGATTTCATATATTACACAGAATGGAAGATTAACTAATATTATAACTTATTCATTTGATACAACTTCAACTGATGCCATCAAATAAAAAAAAAGAGAGAGAACATTTTAATACCATTTCCGATATCCGATCACTTATGTTCTTTTTTTTTTTCAGATTCGATTATCTAATAAATGGATTCGTAATCCATAAATATATTTATATAATCGTTAATTCAAACAATACCGTTAACATTATATATACCAGCATCGAGTAAATTTAACCGTGTTAACAAAGAGCTTTTAACTTTTTTTTAACATAAAATTGGTTTTATCTTTCAATTTCAATATTTATCAAACAAAAAAATTTCAATTTTTTCTTTTAACCTATTTTCTGACAGAGGTCTAATATTATCCATCCCTTTTTTTTTATTATTATTATGGCCTAATGTAATTTCATACCGTTTTGTTGAAATTTGATTTTATAATTGTTTTAGCATGAAAATTGGTTTGGTAAAGTAAAAGGCATGAAAATTGTACATTAGTTTCCCTTTTATTTTCTACTAAATAGAATGGCATAGCGAATAGTATTTGGAATATTTCACATACCTCTATTATGTAAAATATGCCATAACGTCTGGCTGCTTGTGTGTTTCTATGAAATGTAAATAAATGATGTATGCAGATTTTTTTTTTTAAGGTGGGTGAAAATATTTTAATATATGTATGTATGTGCGATACGATATTTACTTCGCATTTTAATATGTAACCAACCAAAAATGAACAGAAAAACTTTTTTTCTTCTTCTTTTTTTTTTAAACTCAATTTATGTATATTTTATATCTGCTCTGATTTTCATATACATTTTCTCAAAAGTTTTAATTTTCATTATAAACTTTGAATGGTAGAAAATGTCGATACAATCAAGTTGGTGTATATTTCTATATTGACGCGATAGAAACAAAATAAAGGTACACTTATTTTATATGCTTTTAATTTATATTTCATAATTTATTTGTGAAAATGTGTAGACTGGGAGACAAGTGATGAAGGTAAAGTTAATGAAATTATTATTTTATTTTCTTTCATTTATTTTGTTGTTTTTTTTCTTATGAGATTTCTGTTCGTAGCCTTTGAATAGTGAAGCAAACGTGAGAAAAAAGTTTTCTGGCATGATACCTTAAGATAATTGATAAATAGTCGTATTCAGTTAATATGACTGTAAATGCCATTGAAGGTAGAAAAACCGACTAAATCGAATGCTGCTTCTTGGCATACTTATAAATATGTATCACTTTTCTATTTGAAAATAATTTATCAAGATTGGTATGAATTACTTGATACTTCATTTCCTAAATGTCTCCCACTTTAAAATATTTCACGTATCTCTAAATAAAAAAAAAAAAATAATCTCACACCCAACGTCGGTGATGATGAATTCAATAGAAAATGAACATTTCAAATATAATAAAATCTAATAATATTCATAAATATAATAAATAATAAAAGAAAAAACGTATTTTAATATATTTCATCCTAAAAAACCGAAAAACATATTATCATATATTTTTAGTGTTTTGTGTATAGAAATTGTTAACGTTAAAAGTTTAAATTTGTAACACACATCTGGCACAAACTTTTCATTGTATTTTATGTAATAATATGTTATTATATTTAGTATTCGAAATGTGAAGCAACACACACCAGCCGACACGTCAGTTAGGGGAAAAATTTAAATAACTATCACACATTTTTACAATAATACAATCAGGTCAGGGATGGTATATGCCCATTGACTAGCTAGCTCTTAAAGCACATCAAGAGGAATATCCTAAATTTTATGGTGAAATGTTCTAAGTTTTTCTGTTAAATATACACATAAGTAAAATATTGAGGAAAATTATTGATATAACTGAAACGTACAATTTAACAATTTTATACAAATGGCGAAATATTTTATACATAATATTATTTGGAATACTTCAGATCCACACTGTAGACAACAAAATTTAGCTTACAAATTTTTGCGAAACAGCTATTCTCTGCATCTGATCTTGACATAAACTTTTTAACATTCAATTTACTGAATCAGATATTCGTTTCCTCGAATTGTAAATACAATTATAATCGTTTAACCACTTTAATATTTCAGGGGAGGGTTATTATAAATATTTAAAGTAATCGAAATGGGCTTCTCGATTTACATTATATTTAATATAAAGCGAATGAATATCAAATTTGTTAAGTCTGTTTACAAAAATATTTTAAATAATATGTTATTTAGTAAGCTGAAATGTTTAAACATTATTATTCTATTTTGATTTTATCTTTTTTTCAAATATCTATCTGATGATTTTTCTATTTCTTGAAAAGAAATGTTATATTTTGTTTTTTTTTAATTTTTTACCACATAGATTTTTCTCAGAATTCAGTGGTCGGGATATTGGTGGTCAATATACCCGCAAAATCTTGTGCTTAATAAAATACATAAGTTTAAGATTCGATCATGATTATTAGCTCTAGAAATAAAATACGATTTGATGGCGGAAGATTAAAAAAAAATTGTGTTTTTCTTCTCAGAATTGAGTGAACGGAATGAAATAAAAAGCTATATATTTTGATTAGAATAAAATTCTTCGTCTTTTGGTAACATTCCTAAGTAAGTAGAAGTAGTTTACCAATACATTGGCAGCTTCTTTCTTTTTTTTTATTATTTTGACAACTTTGTTAATATTTTATTTTCCGCCCATATTTACATTCATAATTCAGATATTAAAAAAAAATTATGTTATAACAAAATTTAATAAAAAAAAAAATAATAGCAACACGGCCAATAAAAAAAAGCAATCGTCGCATATTTTCTTTCCCAAAAGAATTCTATCGCTTCCCCTAAGATTAAAATTAGCTTATCATATTTAATTTAAATTGTAGTTAAATTAAATTTGCTTTGAGTTTCAAATAATTTATTTCTTCATTTTCTGATTACTTTGATGACCTGAAAGATATTCAAAAAAATAAAATTAACAATTTTTTTTTAACCTATTTAAGCATCTCAGTTCTATAATATACTTAAATAAAATATTAAAAATAACAAAATATCAATTTTCTCTTGACTTACTTATTTTTCAGGACCACCAGGTGTTACATTTAGTTGAAAGCATGATTGAATTATTCCATAAAGCTCTTTAATTTTCTATAAAAACTTAAAAGCTTTAAAGATTAAAATCACATTAAGTAGATATTAATCAACATATATCTTGACATTCTGTCCTTTTTGTTTTTTATATGTGTTTTCAATGACTTTCTATACAGACTGTGAAATGAACTGAAATAAAAAAATTTAAATGAAAAACATGAAATCACAAAAAAAAAACAAAAATAGTCAATTATTTGTATTGTTAATCGAAAAAAAAATTGTAAATAAATATTTTCCTATTTTAATGGCAATTATAAAGTATTTTGACAATATTACAAATACAATGATACCACAAATAAAAAACATTGTTTGCATTAATGTGTCAGTCTATAGTTTCTGGGCCGGGAATGATGTGATTCGATGGTTTTTCATGCACCACCAACAATGAACAATTTTAACAATATTGTCTCAACGGACCGAAAACGAAAAAGGCAAACCAGATTTCTATATGACAATGTTAAAAACCGTACAAACACGTAATTCTCGTTAAAAATTATTATAAAATCTACCATAAATTTTATCCATAAAATGAAATTAGTTAATTTACATTGGAATAAACATTAAAATTAACACAAAATAAAATATTAATTGGCTTCTCTTTAAATTTAATTGGAAATTTTTTTTGGTTGTTATTAAAAAGAGTGGCATTTGCTTCTACTTTTTAACCATTTAGTTAGATTTGATTTGACCAAAATTACTTATAAATATGTTAAACATTAATTTGTCGGCAGTTCACGGCTAATATTAAACTTGAAAATTATGTATAAATAAAAGTAATTCTTTGAAGTCCAATAATTAAAAGTATAATGAATTGCTACCAAATAATTATAATTATGTTGAAAAAGTTGGGCTATAAACACACCCAATATTACTTTGATGTTACCTACATACTGGTGTATACTTGTCATCTGTGTATACACGTATTATGACAATCTGTCGCGCATTATATTCTATGTCGAATAATAATTAAATAATTACATTCACACTGTCTGATTATGTATATCAAAACAATTTTCCATAACCTAGTAATGTCCTAGCATAGTTCATACCTTTAACTTCAAAATAAGCTATACAATTATAATGTACATCATTTTAAGGAAGGCGTAAATATAAAAAGAACTTTTATTACCGTGCGTCTCTGTTTTTTTTTTCTCTTTTATATTAATAAAATTAATTATAATATCGTGAACAAAATACTAAATAATGCCATAGCATTATTTGTATGTATTTTGTTTAGTTATTCGTTATTCGCATTTCATGTAATCTTTTTATATATGTATATATTTATACATATAATTATTTTTTTTCGTTTTTAGCTTTATATGCTCTTTGACATGGAAATCCTTTTGAATCATAATTTTATTCCTAAAAAACCATATATAGTATCATGATTATATCGTGACACAGTTAAATTTTTGTCATAACACATACTCCATAAATATGTATACAATTCGACTATAACTAAATTCTTGTGGTTATATTAACATACCTTTATTTAGTCATTATAGATGCCTTACAAAAGTGATGATGGAATTATTATTATTAAAGCTTAAATGTTGTTGATTTTTTTTTTTTTTATTACATCTATTTCATATAAAATTTATAGCCTTACGTTTATGCTGTTGGTTACGAGCTTTTTATATTTATTTACGTGAGGAAGTCGCACTAAACATGAAATCAAACAAAATATATATTAGATAGATAGATTCTCTTTTATTTTATATAAGATAAGATGAAAGCTTGTTGATCAAAGTAACATAATTATTAAATTACTGTCTACCAAATATCGGTGTGTTGATGAACAGCATATAATGTCTTGATTTTGAGATAACTATACACTAACTTTCGATACACGAAATCATTGTAAATAATTGCATGTCTGGAATATTGTCTGTTGAAGCTTATTAAAGATTCTGAGAATACTGGATGAACTACCGAGAAATGTGTATTAAATGAATATTGATTTTTATTTCCAATTAATTTTAGTTGTGTGTAGTTGGGGGCAATAGAGAATTATTTTTGTTTTTTCTTCAAATATATTGCGAATACTTCTATGGAAGAACGGTGTCAAATACAGAAACATATTGTTATTCACTAATGTAGCATATAACTTCGAATTGATTGGTCTTCATCAAGTATTGAAATATATTTTAGTAAAATAGGTGTGACTGGTGTGACCAGAATTTCAAAATATTACTCATATATAGATTTATTCGGTTCAAATCATCTTATTTCTATCAAAACAATTCTAAATAGACGCTGGAATAGATGCTGAAATATTTTCCATCATTAAAAATAATCTTAAATCTTAAAATAGAAATCGAAACAAAACAAAAAATGTATTTAAAGAATACAAAATAATACAAAATATTACAAAAGAAAACTCCAGCCAAACTCATTTTCCTAATATTATTTAATTAAAGTGTGTAAGCCACTTAATTAAAAACTTTTCCTTTTGTACAAAAAGAAAAAAAAAGAGGAAAGAAATGTGCGCTAATTTCTATCAAAATTGTTATAATGAAATTACCAGCAACTTTTGTTCAAATAATTTTTTTATTTGAACTGTAAACCGATTCCTTTAAGAATCCGCAATAAAGCATTCAATTGCCTTTACATATAAAAGCTCGGCATGTTCAAAATAAAATTTTAATCATAATGCTGAAATATTTGATTATAATTTTTAAATAGGGTTCATAACAATATTTCCATGTATTATCTGACAACCGAAAAAAAAAAAAATAATAATAATAAATTTATCCATCCAAAAATTGCGTATAGATTGCATTAAAATTGGCTAATTTGATTTTCAATCTATTTTTTGTGTTGTCATCTTATTATTGGACATGTTGACGCCCTAATTTATTCGGCAACAATAAATCTTTCAATATAAATTCTTATATTCTGTATTCCTGGTGCGGCGGAAATTTTATATTTGGTGTGTGTAGATTTGTGCGTGTGCACAATGAGACAATGGAAGGTAGTGTCACCCAATTTTCTACAAAATAATATAAAATATATTCAACCAATAAATCGTTATATCTTTAATCGATTATTCCTTAATATCTATTCCACACATTCACATAGTAGGATATATTTCTTATCCACCCTTTACGGTCGTCTGTTAAATTGTATATAAATTATTATTGTTGAATATATATTCAAGTAAACGTTTTGAATATAGAATTTTAGTTATTTCTGTGAATATAATAAAAAAAAAAACACACACACACACATACACACAATGTAGAACAAAAACAAAGTTCGAAGAATATAAATTGAGATGGGATGACAAGTTGACCATATTGTTTCCTTCTTCTACCAACTCTGTATGTCTACAAATAATATTAAAGTCAACAGAAAACAATGGTAATTTAGTCGTATAAATGTCACCAAACACCGTCTTTTTTTTTTGTTGATAAATTCTATATTATAGAATAATAAAATTTCTAATTTAAAATTGTCAGACAGTAAACTTTTTGTGTAACGTCGGCAAATTAATTTTTGAAGCGTTTCCAAATAGTAGAGAATATAATTTTTCATTTATCATCAGTTTTGAGAGTGTTCGTAATTTTAGACAAAAAGCTTTCAAAGAAAAGAATGATTTTTTTTTCTTGTTAAAACAAAAAAAAAAAATATACGAAATTAAATGAATTTTAATATTCACTTAATGAAAAAACAAGGTAAGCCACAAAAAATAAAAAGTATTAATTGTATTATTGGCTTTTCATTCGTTGACCTAATTTGGTTTAAAAATTGAAACGAAATGTTCGAACACGTCTATGCACTTTCGTTATATGGGTTAATAAAATACAAAGCAAAATTATTTTCCACATTTTATTTAATATAAAGGGAAAAAATAACGACGTGCTCAATTTGGCTACACAAAATTGGAATTTTTCTATTCTGCTGCTATCTAATCTACTCTTTCTACTTACTTATTACACTGCATCGTTTATAAGTTTTTATAACATGCATTTACAAAAATGTTTTTTTTTTTATGTATATATTTTCTCTATAGCATTAGAATTTATTTAAATTGCGTGGGCTTAGATAATATGCAGAACTGTACAATAAATAGTAATTATGTAGTTTGGCATAGACGATTTGGTCGTATTACCTATACCGCTACACGCTTTATTGTTAATATAAGTACTAAGTAGACTGGCTGTTGTTATTCTCAATTTAATTGTACCAGTTTTACATTATATTGATCATGTATTTAGTGTGGAAACAAACACGTTCTAACATTAGCTTTCAACATGATGCATCTACTTGTGATGTTAGCTGTGGCTTATGTATTAAGCAATTTAGGCGATATGCATACAGATAATGCCAATACATCTATTATTATATCCTGACTATACTAATAAACAAAATCTTCATGCTGTATATTATTTGATAAATGAAGATACATAATTGAAATTGGTTATATAGATATCTTAATCAAGTTACCTTCATCGTATATATCTATTAGTAATTATTCTTGAAGGTACACATTATGTTTACATTTACAGTACCAATAATAATATGTAGATATAATTTTTGGTTTTAGATTATTATAAGTATTTGTATGTGATTATATACAATATTCACTATACTTTATACTAATTATTTGTAAATGCAATTATACAGGAAGATTTGTAAACTGATTTTCATTATCATTTGACATCCATAATTAAATGTGATGGGAATTTAATTAATTTAATTATTCGACAAACGATGATTTATACATTGTAAAAAAAAAATCACCTTTCAAAAGAATTAAATTTTTACTGAGAATTATTGAAATTAAAATGTTGAATTAAATACATATGGAATGGACTAATATCTACTTTTAAGTTAATTAATCAATTAAATGGTATTTGGGCTGTATTAGGGCTGTATTAGGGCTTCTGTTTTGTTTACATGATTGTGGGAAAATCCCGGGATTTCAATATATAATTCTTGAATGGGAATCCTGGACAGCATCTATATTAAGGTAGTTCATTTTTAATTTTAATTTCTTTCGTTGTATCTACGTCACCTCATTCTGTATGGTGATATTTACTTAAAGAACTTATTTTTTTTTTGTTAGAGTCAATACCATCAGTGGATATAGGCGTTTAAAAAATCATTTTTGTTAATAATGTCACCAAATGAAAAGAAATAAAATAAAAATATAATATTTATTTCTGAAGCGGAATTTATTATTGGTCATTGACCATTGGCCATTGAGACACTAGACGTAGCATCCGCGTCCCTTAAAAATATATATAACGTTATTTAAAAAAAAAATCTTAAAAATGAAGTAAAATATGTGAAAAAGTCTCAACATTCTACTGAAAAAACAGGAAAAAAAAACATTTAAATGCATAAAACTTGTCTAAGTGAAACACTCAAGATCCCGCAAAAATTGGTCCATTGGTTAACTGGTCTAAATTTAGCAAAGGTAATTAATTCGTTTTCGTTCTAAGTTGAAGAAAAAAGTTTCACTAATTAAAACTAATTGTATCGCTTTGTCAGCCAATTAGACAACTTATACTGTGTATAGTTCAAAGGAATTAGCCTAAACTACACGTATAACAATTAACATAAGCGAGATGCTGAGCCAATTGATATTTCTCATTTATTAACATGTAAAATTTCAGTAAATCTCAGTAGGTTCCACTTACCAAAAGAATATCACAGATATATGTTCAACAGAAATGAGCCTAAAACTGTTATTATTCGATAAATAAATAAAATAAAGTGGAAAAGTAATGAGAACATATTGTTATAATTGGAATTTATAATACAGGGAACAAATGAAATCGGTTTTAAGAACATTAAGATTCAGATTCAAATGAAGTAATAATGAATATTAAACGATATTAAAAAGTTCGACGATTAAATTAAATTAGAAAACGGTATTATTATGGTTCTGAACATTTTCTTTATATTATTAATTATATTTGAACTCGGCTTTTTAAATTTTCCATTCTCTGTTAGTGTGCGCTTATTTAATTGTTTAGCGAATGGTTTAAAATTTCGATGAACTTTAATTTTTATTTTTTAAATATGTTAAAAATCCAATTAAAAATTATTTACCTCTAATTGTTTACATATATTTGATTTTAAATTCTTGCAAGGGAATTAAATAAAATAAGAAAAAAAAAAAAGAAATCAATATTGTTAAAGTATAAACAATTCACGTAAAACCATTACAATATTGACTTGTAGGTCTAGAGCGATATTATAATAAACAAGATATAATTGTAATATCTTGAGGCTAATTTTTATTATTATATATTATTATTATAGATATACCTTTTTAATTATTTATAGCTTATTATATTATTATGTTCGATTTCTGAAAAGCGTAATTATATGAAGGTCAAAGTTAAATATATATTTTCTTTGGCTTTGTTTACATGTTTTTCCAATATTTTACCATAAACAATCTTATTTACTGTTTTCTTTTCGATTATTTTACGCATAATATTTTGAAAATAAGAGAGTAATAAAAATATGAAGATGAAAAGAAAACAATGTACAAAACAATAGGATTTTGATTGACATCAAAATATTTACTTAGTTTTGCTAAACATACAATATGTGCTCATAATTCATATTATTTTGCTCTCTATTGTATTGTTTGGTATTATTATTACATAGTAGTTGGGTTTTACGTTTACTTTATTGCAAAATAAGGATAAGAATATAAAAGAAAATAACAACACGAATACCAATATATTATTATTATTATTCTTTTTATTACCGTCTATTACTATTATTCTATATATAAGAGAGATCTCATTGACTCATTCCATCATAGATTCTGAACCATCATTCTATCCAAGATCTTTAACGTGTAGCCAGCCAAGCCATTCATGATGTAGTTTAATTGTATAGTTTGAATATAAATTAACACGATTGTATCTTTCTTCTGTTTTTTTTTTCTTTTCCCTTCTGCCGCTTTCGTCTCACATCTATTGCTCACATGAAACTTGAATATAAAAACCGAAAATCCTTTTTTCTTTTGCTGTTTATAAAACGTTATTATTCGGCACGTAAAAAGGAAAAAAAAAAGAGCCAAAGAAAAAAACGAATGGAACCTTCCTCATTTCGAAGACGGTTATTTTATGTTCAAAATGCCCTTTGCTTTATGTTACGAAATATCCCTTGTACTTGGTCAGAATTGCCTATTATAAACATAAAATACACGTTTACACTAGGGTATTGTTATTTCGTTTATATATACATTTTTTTTTTTTACTTCTTTGCTACTGCTATAATATGTGCATATAATACCAGATCAAACTTGTACTCTGTAGTTGGACCATAGGCATTTTATTGTATTGCGTATACTCACTTGTCTAGTTTATTTATAAAAACGGGTATATCATTCGATGTTATGTTTCTTAAATAAAAATTTTCGATACGCACCAATATAATGTACGTCTAAAAATTGATTTATATTTTATAGGTATGGAAGATCTAAATTTTGGTCTAAATACATTCAAAGAGAATAAAATAAATAAATAAAAAAAGATGATTTCTTGTATGATTTTCCCATAGAGCTTTTAGAGCTATAGACTTCTTCTATTTTTATAATAATAATGCCAGCTACTTTGTATTATAAGTAGAAATAAATTACTTGCGATATATCATTCGTTTGAAAGCGGTATAGAGAAAAATATCGAAATCAATAAAAATAAATATCACTGCAACACTTACACATCACATACAAGTAAATATATATCAAATTCGGAACTACTTTATATTTATTACGCAGCTTACTATTTGCTGAATATTAAACATATTATATATCTATGTACAAATCGTACATAATAATTCTGAAAAGTCTTCTTTGATCTATTAATTAAAGAACATATTCATGAAAGATGAGTGACAGATCTCTAGATTTATATATGATATCTGAATAAATTGAAGAATAACAGGTTAAAGTAATGCGGTCTGATTATTAATAATGTTGAAAGTGTATGTTGAGATGTTTTATGCATTATTGATGAAATAAAATATTGATTCAATGTAAGCAAACATTAATTAAATTCATTGAAAAATAGTCGAATTTGTATATAATCATAACATAGCTGATGATGAACATTTATTATGTAAAGAATATTATTATTGCATTTCTGTTTTAAATACTGAGTTTTATCTTTGATCCAAGTTAGATATTCCGTTTAAGTAATTGCAAACATTGCTCCCTGTAATTATTTTCACAAAGGCGTTTGCTTCGCATGATTTAAGACAGAGCCGTTCGAAATTACAGAAGATTAAACGCAGTTGGTTAAAGCACAAGTTGAGATGTCAAAAGCAGTATAACAATACATCATTTTTAGTTGCCGTGAATTGAGACTAAGTTTGGTGAATGGTACGCAAAGAAATTGTTTGAATTTTGTAAAAAAAAAAATGTGTCATTTATAAGAGTATTTCTCAAATATCTCTTTCTGACCGTCGCGTGAATATGGCCCCCGTGTTCAATCTACCATAATTACTATGACTAAGTTAGTGGGATGGTTTAACGTCATTTTCACATGTTTATATATAGTAAATAAATTACTTATTTAGTTTTAAATAGACTAACTGTGGTATTATACAACACTTCATTAAAATAGTACTTCATTTGTTCACCCGTCAAGTTTTGTTTAACTCTTAATTAACTTAATTATAGCTTGTAAAGCTTCAATTCAAATATGAATAGATGAATATTCTTGGAAAATTTAATATTATATAACAGTTTTCACCTTGACAGCGTACACCCAGCTCATATAAAATACATATTCCGTATATTATTAAACCATAAAAATAAATTTTATTTAACACATCTTTCTGACGCTACCTTAACAAAATATCTTTCTATATGCTATGAAACCCAGTCCTGCCATTCTTGAAAAGCCATTAATGTTATTGAGAAGACATATTATTAAAATAATGAAAATTTGTTTGTTGGCAGCTGCTTGGTGTACATATATGTACAGGCGAAAGCAAACCAGTTCTTTGTTCTATTATTTTCATAAACAATAATATATAATATAATATTTACATTAAAATAACAGAGTACCCAATTGTACAACAATTTATAAATAAAGAAAAAAAAAAAAAAAAAAGAAGAAGAAAAAAAAGGAAGAAAACAAGTATATTTCTATACGATGGATAGAATTGTTCCACTTTTCTTTCGAAAGTGTATATTACTGGATTTTATATTACAGAAAATGTTCTACATTTCTGGCTTGACATATATTATATTGTAATATATTTAACTTTCGCCTTATTCTATTCTTTCTATATTATTAAATTGTGGATGGGGGGGTGTATATTTATTGTACGTGAATCTAAACGAGTATAGGGATAAATGTATAACCACATGAAAACTCTTGTACACGTATCTCTTTTTGCTATTCTCTATAATTATAAAGGCGTCTTATAATACAAACATGAACAAGTCATTGTCGTATACAATAGATTGAAAATCAGATGATGAAAAAAAAAAAAATCTTCTATACACAAACAATCTTGAGATTTAGATTATAATGGGACAATAATATGTGTGTTGTACACCTACAATCTACAACCTACATAATATAGTTCGAACTAAGTATACAGAAATTTTGTGATTTTTTTTTCTTAACCTCTAGCCCAGCCCATTTGCCAAACGAAGCTTACATTGTAATGTTCTTTATAAGATCTATAAATTTAAGAAGCTTTGAATAGTATAATGGATTTTTTTTCATTAAATGATATACAATTTATCGGGATATGTTAAAATATAGTCTTTTATAAAAGATAATTTCTTAACTATTTATTTGTGTAGAATATAATTGTATCTTCGGTAATTATATAAATTTACATTTATATATATAATTGCCTGAAGATAAGAACATTTCAATAAAGAAGTCTTGCAGTACAACAAATAAGTAGGTTGTGTGTGTGTGTGTGTTGGTTGCATTCAAATAATCCTAAGTTTGATTGCTCTTATAAGCAATAATATTGCAATTTAACAAACATATTAAAGTTCAGAAAGTTTGAAAACTCCATTGAGACGGTACGAACAAGTACTTTTGAAAACATCATATATGCATGCATATATATAGAGACAGCGCAATGCAGTCTAATTTTTAACTAAATGTGCTTTTATTATTGCATTTAAATATCAGAGATAAATTCTTGTGTGGTTGAGCGTGGGTTGATTAAATTGGTTAATATTTATCTTGATGACATATTTTGTTATGTTATGAGTAGAAAATTTAATAATTTGGTTAT